>PVKS010003766.1:0-10000 GCA_004027875.1 Aplodontia rufa | reverse complement strand
CTCTCATAGACATTCCTGCCATGATGCCATTCACCATAGTGTGACCCTGCTAAGACCTCAGCAGAAGCCAAACCCACAGGGTCACCCAATCTCAGAATCCCAGGCTCTTGCACTATAAAGTAAGCATCTTTTCTTATAAACTCTCCAGCTTCTGATATTTTGTTATAGTAACAGAAACCTGACAGACACGATGCATTTGGTTGGGTGAATGGGTACAGGGAGCAATTATTATTCTCTCTGCCATGATTAGTAAGAGTGCAATGAGAAGACCCTTTCAAATTCTTCTGGTAAAGATGTAAAGCTTCATTAAATTTCTGGAAAGCAAGTTGGTAGTTTGGTAAAAACAAGCTTTAAAATGTTCATGTGTGTTCATCCAACTATTCTAATAATCTGTCCTAAAGAAATAGAGCTGGATATGTGGGTGTGTGTGGGTGAGTTATGAACTGAAATATTCATCACCACTTTACTCATTACCACTTTCCAAAATATTGGAAACAACCTTAATGTCCAGTTGTGTAACACTAAGTAAACCATATTATACCCATATAAGGAAAAAGTTGTGTTGACAGTAAAAATTATGCTTATGAGAAGCTTTCAATGAAATGAAAATATATGTATTCTCTACAGCTAAGTGGAAATAGGAGGCTGTCTATACTTCCTACTCAATTTTGTTGTGAATATAAAACATACCCAGAAACTAAAGTCAATTTTTAAAGCAGGAGGATATGAAACAACCACAGATACAGAATGACTTCAAACACATAAAAATAAATTTACAGAAAAGACTTGGAAAGGAAAGTGTGAATGGTGATTACCTATGGTGGCGGGATTATTTGTAGGTGACTTTTTTCTCTCTCTTCCTTTCTCTGTTTTTAAATTGACCTTTAGGTGTACAGAATTTTGTTAATCGGAATCCTTGTTTCATGGTGCACTTTCATCCTTGGCTTAGTCATAGCCATTTGCATTTATTTGGTTAGCTAGTTATTTTGATTATACCATAAATACCCACAAACTGAACTTAAAATAAAAGCACCCCTCATTCTTGTCCCACCCATGCATGCCCACCCCACAACACTCTGTATTCTTGATCATCAGGACTCTGAATCCCATGTTTATCTTTGGCTTCCTTTCTATTATAGTTTTATCACAGGTATTGTAGGATTGACAACCCCTTGCAATGTCCTGTCTTTCATTTTTTTTCCCTGAGAGTCTTGTTAGGAGGGAAAGGAGGGAGAACAGGTTTTCATTGCAACACAAAAGAAATTCGCCTAGACTCAAGCGAGGAAGGTTGATATAATAGTAACTGATAAAATGCCATTTTAAATATTTATTCCTCAAACCATCTATACTCATTCCAATAACTTCCACACTGTTTTCCAAAGGTGCAATTCAGTCCCTAAATATGTCTGGTCAAATTCTACACTCCTGGAGAAAGGAATTTGGGGGTATCCTGGACCTGGGCCTTCCTTGAGGGGAGAGCCCTTTTGTGGTCTCATTCTCTGTTCTATCTCAACATGGTTTTAAGCTACATCTGCCTCATTGAAGACAGTTGATCTACCTAGAGCCCAGATGGGTAAGTCAAGGCATCTAGCACCGCTTTCTCTAGTTCAGTTAGTTCCAGGGTGCTTGGATTGACCTTTGTGCTCAGAGATTTCATTTTTACCTCTCAAGTACTAGGTACATATCTCACCAGGAGATCTCTTATGAGCATCAGCTGAACGACTTTGGACCGGTAAGCCTGTTAAAGACCCCCCCATCAGAATCACCTGGGAAGCTTTTTAAAAATACAGAAGCCTGGGATCAACCCCGCCCCCAGAGATCCTGAACATCTGGTGTTAAGAATGTTCGAGCTCCCCGCTGAGACCTGCAGGGCCTCTTGGTTCAGAACCATCGCACTAGACAACATTGGGCCGAGGCCCATATCTGCCTTGGTCTTCATCAAATTCTTCTAGTTACCTGGCTTTTAGCTTCATGTGTCAGGAGTCCAGTGTCCATCTTTCGTTTACTCAGGCTGCCCAGCAAGTTGACATTCGCCTTCTGACTGTCTGGAAAATGGCCACTGTCCTGAGATACAGGCACTTACTGTGCTCCATGTGTGGGCCACCATGGCCTCCTGCAGCCATTTTATATTACTCTCTTTCTCTTCTTGTCTCTCTGTTCCTTTCCATCCTTCCCATCTCTCATTCCCGACCACCTTGCAGGTCAGCTTTGTTCTTTTCCTTTGTTTTTCCCCACGTATTTATGTACCTGCCCATATCCATCCTCCCTTTTTTTTTTTAAAGAGAGAGGGACGGTAAGAGAGAGAGAAAGAAACAATTTTTATTTAGTTTTTCATGTGGCTTTCATTGCTCTGAGACTTCACTGTGTACGTGGGTGCTGGGGTTTGAACTCGTGAACTCATGCATGCGGGGCAAGCACCGTAACTGCTGAGCCACGGCTCCAAACCCATCCTCCACTTTTGAGACCCAAGACGCAAAAGGCTTTCTCTCCAGGACCAGTTTGAAAAGTTCTACAGAAAGACCATATTGGGAAGCAATTAGAGTAATAGCTAAGAGTTGAAATCCCAGTTTTGTGACATACATAAATCATTTAACCTCTTTGTGTTCCAGTTTCCCTGTCTGTAAAATTCAGATGAGGATAGTTGTACTACTCCATTGGGTTCTTTGGAGTGTTCAGTGAGTCAGTGATACACTCAGAACAGTGTCTGGGACATGACAAGAGCTGAAAATCAGTCCCCCATATCCACAAGTTCTGCATCTGTGGGTTCAACCAATCTCACATGGCAAATACTCAGATAAAAACCGTGTCTGTACTGAACACGTTCAGACCTTTTTCTCTTGTCAATATTCCATAAGCAATAAAGTATGTTATTTCCATAGCATTTACTTTGTTTTAGGCATTATGAGTAATCTAGATATGGTTTAAAGTATACAGAAGGCTGTGCATAAGCTGTATGAAATTCTAGGCCATTTTATATAAGGAACTTAAGCACTGACAGATTTTGATATTGGGTGGAGGTGGACGTATAAAAGTAAGGCAACCACTTGTGCTGCAGACAGCACAAGAATGTTTAATTTGCTTTATAAACTCAATTGTAATTCAAAAACATGTGTCAATATTGGTTTATGATGTAGAAGGGACTGGACCTTTGGAAGAAAGTAACCAGTACCTCATGGAGCCATTTGTGGCACGCAAGGGACTTGCTCATTTCACTCAAGGAAAGTAGATTTCAAAAAGTTGGGAAATTTGGGGTTGGGGATTTAGCTTAGTGGCAGAGCAGTTTCCTGGCACATGTAAGGCCCTGAGTTGGATCCTTGGACCTAAAAAAAAGCATTGGGAAATTTGCATGAGTCCAGAAAGTTAAAGGAAACTATTACTAAAGAGAGAGAAATCCTGAAGAAATAAAATTGTCCTTCTATGATTATAAATTAACCAAGGAAACTAGCTCGGTCCTTCCTTCTTCCTTTCCTAATTTCATCCTCCAAGTTCTGTCATATTTAAATTCCTAATGTGCCTTACTCCTCCCCATTTCCACATAATCCACCTTCATTCAGGGTGCCCTCATTTTCCACCTGGGCTCCTGCACCAGCTTCCCACCTGACCTCCCCATATCAACTCCGGTCCCTTTCAGAGCCAATGTATTCTCCACTCTCCACACGGTAGCCAGAGTGAGTGTTTTGAAATGCAAATCTGATTTTTACCATCTCTGTCCCCCTTGCACACCCCTAAAACCACTCAATGACTTCCTAGCACTTTGAGAATAAAGAAAAACATCTCTACAGGCCTTCTAGACCCTGCAGAGTCCAGGCCACACCTGTCTCTCCAGTTTCACCAAAGCACCATCTCTCTAATGCACTCACAATGACCTTTCTTCAGTTCTTCATTATCATCAAGCTTCCCCACGCCACAAGGCCTTTGCATGTGCTAGTCCCTTCCTGAAAATCTCCTTCTCTCCTCCCTCCCCATTAAAGAAAAAGGGTTTTTTTGTTTTTTGTTTTTGGATAGAGTTTGTTTTTTAGAGCTGTTTCAGGTTCACAGCAAAACTGAGTGGAAGAAAAAAAAAGTACCCGTACACCTTGTCTTACTCCCCACCTCTACGCCCACCCCTATACACATACAGCCCCCTACACCATCAACATTCTGAACCTCTGTGGTACATTTGTTACAATCAATGAATCAACAATGATACATGATTATCACTCAAAAGTCATAGTTTATATCAGGGTTTCTTGTGTTGTACATTCTAAGGGTTTAGATAAGTGTGTAATGATAGGTATTCACCTGTATCACATCATACCAAATGGTTTTGAGATAGGGATTTAGGATAAAGAAAGAGAAGTACTGAATCTTGGAGGAAACACCCTGAAGCTACTGAGATTCGGAAGGCACAGTTGAAAAATTTGAGAAACACGTCTATGGCCTACATGCCTGTGGCCTGCACCTTCAGCCTGTGTCCTTCGCCCATGCCCTTGTACACTGAGGAAATATGCAGGGACAGGAAAAGTGGTGTGAAATTGTGCAACTCCATCCTGGACCCAATTCCAGTCTGGCCCCTGATGTAGCTAGCGCCTCTATAAATATTGGACCCCCAACCCAAGTGGCTGCTGCTTTTCTCTCTCGAGACAGCCTGCATTCTCCCTTGAATGTGTATCCACTTTTCCTAAGTAAACCTCTGTCAATGCCTTGTCTGGCTCACGCTGAAATTCTTTTCATCACATATGCCAAGGACCCTGCTGGTCCTAAGCTGAGGTCCCCATTTCCTCAGGGAACAACTTGGACCTTTCTCTGCAGCAGTCTCTTCACCAGTGTCACCATGACATTGTATACTTATTTGTCATCAGTGTGTCTTTTTTAGTGAGAGGTCTGTTCACTTCTTTTGCCCATTTTTAATTTGGTTGTTCTCCCTTTCTGACTTCAGCAAATCCCTCCTACTTATCTTTTATCTCTCTCTATATATATAAACATATATCAATATCTTTTTATATCTACATATTCCTTGCACCTGTAACTAGATTTAAGGGGGAAAATGCTCTTTATGAACTCCTAGAGCACGATATGCCTCTTCTCCACAGTTTTGTAGCTTTAATTTCATGTTTCTTTGTGTAATTATGTGGATAACCTCTGCTTCCTTGAGTTTGTAAGAGCAAGCAGGCACCACATCTGGTTTTATTCCCTGATATCTTAGCAGTGCCTAGAGCTATGCCTAACACATGGTAGGTGCTCCATAAATATTTATGGAACAAGGAGTAACTAACATTGCTGAGAAAGAAGATGGACTGGGGGGAGTGGGGTCATCTGAAAAACCACCTCAAATTCAGGGTGAGTTCAGAATTTCAAAAAGCATGTTTAACAGTGGGAGGGGGCAGAGGGCCAAAAGCAGATGCCAAAAAGCAGTACAAACCCAAAAGAATGGTGTCAGGAATACTAATGTGTAAAATGAGCTAAGCCTTAAACAAATGGCAGAAACCACAGAAAAGCTGCTTTAGAAAATAATTTGGAGCAAGAAAAATAACAAGGATGAGTTGGGCCCCACACTAAGTAGAGGAGGTGACATTTTTCATGCATCGAGTTGTTCTCCCTCAAGAAGAGTAATTCTCAAACCGGAAGGCATAAAGGCAAATTCCAGAAGGAGAACGTCAAGCTCCAAATCAGCAAAGAGGTGGTGGAGGCAATCTGGCCACGCTGAGTGAGCTCCGGTTTCAGAGGAATCTCATCAGAACTTGGGGACATGACTGCAGAGCCACTGTCCATGATTTCAGAGAAATTTGGGAAAGGAGCCAGTAGCCAGGGAAGTGTGAAATGTTTGTCAGTTTTCAAACAGAAAGAATGTGCAAATGGAGTAAACTTAATGACCTCTGACTCCCAAACTTGAAATTGATTCACGGCACAAATCTGGACTAGATTTGCAATGGAGTGCCTAGAAAGTGGAATTTCAAAAATTTTTCTGCCTCAATAAACTTCCATTTAAAAGTTGCCAGCCAGCAACAGGGACACAGTCAATCTCCTTGGAGGAAGTTTTTGTCCTTAGAACAATTGTGTGAATGGTCTCCTTCAGTTATGTAAATGTGCGCAACTAGGTCCCCATTGCCCTGAGAATTGGATGTAACTAACTTGTAGATTGAACAGGACTGACTGTTCTCCATATTTCTTAGCATGAAGAGTTGGATGCTGGGAGCATTTGGGAAAATTTATACAGAGGCAAGGGGACTTCTGGCAGAAAAGGGATCAGAACTAATCCCTTCTCACTGGTGGTAGATAGTATTAGATCTCTAACGTGCTGAAATGGCCACACCTGAGTCTGTGGATGGGTTCCACCTGAAATGACCTGAAGTCCCCTGCCTCCCTCCCAAGGGGAAAACTAACCAGGTGGAAAGAGGAAGTGAGAAATGGTGACTTGTCCTCCCGGTGCTATGTTGATTAGCCTGCAGCATCCTCTCAGCTCAGCTGCCAAAGCACAGAGGGTCTCTGTGTGACATTCTTGTAGGACACCAGGAAAGCTACCCCAACCTGTGGAGACAGCTGAAGCATGGCAGCAGGGCAGCAGGACCAGGCGAGGCCTTCTGGTTTTAACAGAAACCAGAAACAGGCACCGCTGTATGGCAGCAAGAGAGGAAGGGAACTCAGGTTCCATGGGCCAAGCACTGCACACACTGCTCAACCTACACAGGTGGTGTGAGGAACAGGTTTTGGCTTATTTAGTACACTGGGCTGAACAGTTCCTTTTCAAAATGCATGTCCACCTGGAACCTCAGAATGGGACTTTATTTGGAAATAGGGTCTTTACAGATGTGATTAGTGTGAAGAGCAAGCTGTGCCTTGCTCTGAGTTACTCCATGGTGTACAGAATAACAGTTCTTAGGCTGTGCCTAAACCTGAATTACTCCATATTGCAAAGCAGTAGTTTGCCATAAGCTACTACATTTTTAGTTTAAGTGCTGAGGTGGAATGACTCTACACCTTGTTTGTAAACAACCACCATCTACCTAATGTAATCAACAAAGTACTGACTGATAAATAAATTAACCATGCGGATAAAAATGACCACGTATGCACTTATCAAATTAATCAGAAGTACATAAATGTACAGGTGTGTCATCATTTAGGAAAAATCAGATCTGTGGGTTTATTAACAACAGTAGACCACCAAATGGAGCAACCCCATTACCTCAGACCTATAAAAGGAGGAGGACCCCTAGACTGGACACAGCAGCACCCTGACTGCATCACCTGGTCACTTGTCACAAGCCTTGCCCAGGAAAAAGACCACAGCAATGAACTTCTGAATCTCTGTCCTTGGTTTCAGGCTTTAATAGAGTTTGGTTTTTTGTGGCATGTCAAGTTGACACTGTGGAACTGCTATCCCTCTAGACCTTGGCCTAGAATAAGTTTTGGGCCCTGAATAAGCTCTTCATCAGGTTCTTAAATGTATCTGACCATTTACAGTGACTATTTGCATCTTCTCTCTGCCTTTGCTCTCAGTTCAGCCTCCCGAACCCCTGTGGCTGTCTTAACCCTTTCTTAGTCTTCTGTAACCTCTCCAGATAATTTGTGACCTGTGATGTGTGTCTTGAGTGTTACAGATATTAAAAATTAAGACTAGAATAAACTTGTGTTTTCCCAGCTTATGACTAACAGGTGACCCATAAGTATTCAGTGAACTGCCTGACGAAAGTGGTGTAGCTTCTGAATTTATTGTTATTTTTTTAAAAAGTCTGACATTGTGGACAAATGTGTTTGGTCTATGTTAATATGGCTCACTTGTAAGAATAGGATGGTGTGCTGAATGGCGGTGTCTTCTCATTTGGCTCCGTGACCAGATGGAAAAACTCCTGGACAACTCCACTACTACGAGGGATTCCCCAATCCAATAATTCAGAAGAAGCTATTCAAAGATGAGGAATAAAACTAGAAGAGGTTCACCTCCAACCCACAACTCCCCTACCAAGGAGTCCACAGCCAGGGACCAGGAGGAAAATCTAGAACAAATTATCAATGATCTGATAATGAAAAGGAACAATGAACTAAAAGAAGAACTAATGAAGGGAATAAATGAGAATATGCAAGAGTTGAGAAACTCTATCATTAAAGAAATAGACATACTCCAAAAGGAAGTAAAAGAGCTGAAATCTGCAGTTAATGACATGAGAGAGCATGGAAGAATTTAATAATAGACTAACTTCTGTAGAAAATAGAACTTCTGCTATTGAAGAAAGAACTTCTGACAATGAGGACAGGCTGACCAAGCTTGAGTGTACCAATGGCAAAAAAGAAAAACAACTAAAAGAACACGATCAGAATTTTTAAAATGTCTGGGATGAAATGAGAAGAAACAATACAAGAGTAATTGGGATACAAGAAGAAATTGAAACACACACGAATGTTATGAGGAATATCCTCAAGGAATTGTGAAAGAAAACTTTTCTCATATAAAAATAGAATCAGATAGGCTCATCCAGGAAGCTTACAGGATACCCAATAGGCCTAATCAAATGAGAAACTCACCAAGACACATCAAATTCAAAATGTACAACAGGGATATCAAGGAAACGATATTAAGAGTAGTGAGGGAGAAATGCCAAATCACATTCAGAGGCAAACCAATTAGAATTGTCTGTGACTTTTCACCCCAGACTCTGGAGGCAAGAAGGTCTTGGAAAGAAATCTTTCAACGTCTGAATGACAACAACATGCAGCCAAGAATACTATACCAGGCAAAACTCAGCTTCAAATTTGAAGGAAGAGTAAGAACTTTTCATGATAAGATCAAACTGGTAGCATTCATGAACAGAAAACCAGCCATACAAAGAATTCTCAAAGATACACTCTAGACAGAAGAACAAGTAATCAACACCCCAAACCCCAAAACAGGAAATTCAGTACAAGTACATCCTATCAATTACCAACCAAGACAGGCACAGATCTTGCTAATAATACACATTGACTATGAACCACATACACACTTCTGTTATAATACGGAATGTGAATGGTTTAAATGCACCACTCAAAAGACACAGATTAGCAGACTGGATCAAAACACAAAACCCAACAATATGATGTTTACAAGAAACCCACCTAACAGTCAATGACATCTACAGATTAAGGGTGAAAGAATGGAAAAAAGAATCTACCATGCATATGACCCAAGAAAGCAAGCTGGCATTGCAATACTGACAAAGTAGGTATCAAACATAAATTAATCAGAAGAGATAAAGAAGGCCACTACTTAGTAGTAAAGGGAACCATACAATAGGCAGAAATAACCATAGTAAATATATACTCTCTAAATAACAGTGTTCCCAATTATGTGAATAAATTACTTCATGACATAAAACTGCTCATGGACCTCAACACAATAATACTGAGAGACTTCAATATTCCTCTGTCACTAATAGACAGATTATCAAAGCAAAAAATCAATAAAGAAGTCTCCAGCCTAAACAACTCCATAAATCAAATGGACTTAACAGAAATATATAGAATATTCCACCCCAAATCAGCAGAATACACCTTTTTCTCAGCAGCACATGGATCCTTTTCCAAAATAGATCATAATCTGGTTCACAAAGAAAATATCAGCAAATATAAAAAAGTAGATATTATTCTGTATATACTATCAGACCATACATAACACCATGACCTTAGCAATCAACAGCAAAAATCATAACAGAAAACACACATATTCATGGAGATTGAATAATACCCTATTAAATAAAGAATGGATCCAAGAAGACATGAGAGCTGAAATCAAAAAATTCTTGGAAAAGAATAAGAATGAAGACACAACATATCAAAACCTCTGGGACAGCATAAAAGCATTCCTAAGGGGAAAATTTATAGCACTGAGTGCCCACATTAAAAATGAAGAGAGATCCCAAATAAATAAGCTTATGTTCCATCTCAAAGCCCTTCAAAAGGAAGAACAATCTAACCCCAAAGCCAGCAGAAGACAGGAAATAATCAAGATCAGAGCTGAAATCAATGAAGTTGAGAACAAAAAAAA
>PVKS010003765.1:0-100195 GCA_004027875.1 Aplodontia rufa | reverse complement strand
GAAGAACTCATAGGAGTCTGGAGATTGGGAAGATGGGGGAACCATCCCAGAAGCCGATGTCATTCTTCCACGAACTACCCATTTTACACATGAGTTCTTCTGGGGGAAACTGCAATAGGTAAATTCCAAGGTGGTTATCCATGATCTGGTTTTTCCCCTCGATAACAAAGTTTATATCCATTGATTGCTAATGTTTTGATAATGTTTCCCCCTCAACTGTATTTCTATATTCTTCTAATAAAAAAAAAAAAAGCGACTTCACTGTTTCAGAACTGTTTCTGACAAAATTACCAAAACCTTCAGCACAAGACAATTCAGGTAATGTAATATCAAGTTACTTAAAGTAACCTGATAACAAGTTATAGAAAGACCACCTATAACCACTCCAGAAGAAATGGTGTTTCATGAAGACCTAAGTCATTCTTATGTGCCATCCTAAAAAAGGTAAGTACACTCTAAGTAAAAAGTTTATGTACAACTTTTGACTCTATTTCCTGAGCTTACAAACTATTTACCAAGAAAAAACAGAAATAAGGACTTTTACAATCTACTTATAGGAGTATAAATTCAAGTATGAATTTTAGAAATCCTAAAGAAGGTACACACCTAACAGCAAAATGAATCTATTTCTAGGACTTTATTGTGAGAAAATAAAAGGAAGGCAGACACAAAAATTACTATATGTTAGAAAGTTAATTGTAAGCCAGGCATGGTGACCCACCTATAATCCCACTGAGTCAGGAGGATGAGTCAGGGAGATTACAAGTTCAAAGCCAGCTTCAACAACTTAGCAAGACCTTAAGCAACTTAGCAAGACCCTGACCCAAAATCTCAAAATAAAAAATAGAAAGGGCTGGGGATGTTGCTCAGTGGTAAAGCACCCTTGGGTTCAATCCCCAGTACAAAAAACAAAAACAAAAAAACAAAAACAAAAAACAAAACAAACAAAAGTTAATTAATTGTAGTATTCATTTAGTAGCTTTGAAAACGAGAAAATTGTCTAAGTATTTCATGATACAAGCTGATTAAACAATTTCTTCATTCATTGCAATGGAGAGTATGCAGACATTAAAATGACAGACTAGATGTTTATTGATACATACACAGTATATTGTACTCCTGGCCCCAATTCCTCCAACTCTCCTGCCATGTTTTTGCAGTTCCTTTCTATTGTATACAAGATAGAAATCTTCCTTGGGCTTAGCTTATGCTTTAATTCATAGGATGGTAGCACATGTGATGCAACCAGAAACTTAAAAAGTACATGCCTGATTGGGCTTGCTCAGTATTGTGCCTCTGCCATCACTACAGGAAGAACATACAAGTTAATCTTCTGGTCCAGGAAGATGAGAGAGATGTGGAACAGATCCCAGCCTAGATTAGCCAACTCCAGCCAGTCACTGATGCATGAATGGACCCTAAAGAAACCTGCCAACTGACTAGCCATGTTCAACCTAGATCAGTTGATTCATAGATGATTTACACATCGGAGCTAAGTAAATGCCTATTGCTGTCTTAAGCCATTTAGTTTTGGAATGGTTTATTAAATAGAATTTTTATGGCACAAGCTAATTGACACAGAATTTATAAGTAAGTCTGGAAGAAAATGGGGTGGGGTGGGAATTCTAGAAATATATAACCCAAATGCTAATGGAAGGACTTTCAACTAAAATGGTAGCTTGAGAGGCTGGATAGCTCAGAAGTTACAGCATTTGCTTGGCATGCACAAGATCCCAGGTTCAAACCCCAGCACCCACACACACAACTAAGTGTCAGAGCAATGAAAGCCATGTGAAAAACTCAACAAAAATTGATTTTCTCTGTCTCTCTCACTGTCCTTCTCTCTTAAAAAATAAATAAAATTATTATGCCCATTTATAGCTAAAAAAAAATTCTTTTTAATTAAGAAGCTCTGAAAAAAAACCTATTTCAGTCTAAAATTCTTACCCTACCCAACTATTAATTTGGTACTAAACTAGAAAAAAATATTTTTTTCAGACACATAATGATTCCAAACATCTGTCTCATACACACTTTGTTAGACTACTACTAGAAGATGCACTTCATCAAAACAGGAGGAAAAACAATAAAGGAAAGCAGAAATCCAGAAAACAAAGGACACAGCACAGAATTTTGAAGGGAAGTTCTAGTATGACAGCTTTATACCAAGCCTGGAGAATATCTACGCCCAGGGAAGGAAATGTGAAGAGAGGTCTCCAGAAATATAATGAAATTGACAGACTACTTGATGTATTTAAGTGTTCTAACAAAAACATTACTAGGTGCTTGACAAATCTAGTAGGAAAGATGGGGAAAAATAACAGTGATTGGTTCAGGAAAAAAAAAAAAAACTAAGCACACTAAAAGACAATCATTAATCATAGATAATATAAAAGGTTGCATAAGAAAAAGTAATCAGAGTTTGCTACTCTGCTCAGTAGTGGGGGGTATACATATTTATTTATTATATATACATGTACAAAATAAATATATACGTATATATAAACGTAATGTCCTAAAATACACGTTACTGACTACAGATTTTATGTACGTATGTATGTGCTAGGGATCTAACCCAGGACTTTGTGTATGCTAAGCAGTTACTCTACCACTGAGACACTCCTCCAGCACCTGATTACTGACTTAATCAAAACTGTGATATAACTAAAATAGGAAAATCAGGCAAAAAAGAAGTAGCATTTTAGTACAAAAATGATAAATCTTTTTTCTCTTATAATGGAAAATAAATAAAGTCTAAAATTTATAATACATGAAACATCAATATGAAAGTAAATATTAACAAAAGTCAGAAAATAGTTGCTTCGAAGAAGCTGAACTAGGAATGGGAGCCTTTGCAAATTTTATTTTCCCCCCCAGGGCTGAGGACCCAACTCGGTGCCTTGCGCATGCTAGGCAAACGGCTCTGCCACTGAGCTAAATCCCCAACCCCTGCAACTTTTTTTATAACTATGTTAATTGTGCCTCTTTGGTTAATTTTCAGGACATCTTGATTAATTTTTCTTCTCTTGGCCTACCCAATTTTATATAATAATCTAGTAATTGTATAATTTTTTAAACCATTAAGTGTTGGGGCTGGAGCAGTAGCTTGCCTGGCACGCACAAGGACGCAGGCTCAAACCCTAGCACCATGTACAGAATGAAGTGTCAGAGCAAGGAAAGCCACATGAAAAACTAGATGTGGATTCTCTCTCTCTCTCACTATCCCTCTTTCTTAAAAACAAACAAACAAATAAAAAAAGCTATTAAGTGTTGTTAAAAAGAAAAGAACCATAGCAAAAGTTATAAAATCCTGCATAAATCAGGGATTGAGCTTTATATACTCTCCTTCGGGGCCTTACCTTTTATGGTGGTCAAAATGAAGAAAGCAATGAGGGTGTTGTTGATGGCACAGGTAGACTTGGCAACACAAGACAAGATCGTGTAGGGATTTAAGAGATAGCTGGGGAAGAACACACATACTTGGTATTAGTAATCCTGGTCAATGGACCAGGGAATCCTGGCTCCCACTGCCAAGAAGTTTAAGAGATTTCTTAAAACACATTGAAAGGAAGACAACTTATTAGAAATAAGTTCTCACAAGTTAAAGAAAATCGAGTGGAAGTTGGGAGTCAATGAGTAAAAATTACTGAACATTATGCTATGTACTATGTAGAAAACAGTCATATTTAATCATCACAGAGATCCTGTAAACTAGCAATAACGTTATTCTACTTTTTCAGATGAGGAAACTGAGATTCAGCTATTAGGTATTCACAAGTTAGTAAGTACATTCAAAATTAGGTCATTCTGGCTCAAAAGCCAAAGTTCTTTCTATACTTAGCCTTCTTGGTAGTCAAGTAGTACCCAGTGAGGCACATCCCAAAGACAGATTGAGTATCCACTGAATTCAACAAGCCAGCTCCCATTTGACTTCACAGGACATCTTAACCTTCCACTGAGAGGGAGATAGGCCAAAACACCTATTCTTTTCCTGAGGTAGGAAGGAAAGGACCAGGAAAACTAATCTGAAATGAAAACTAATCTGAAAGACTTGTGAGATGGGAATTCTGTATAGTCATAATGGATTTTTTTTATGTATTTCCATCCTACTTCTACAAAGGATCTACAGCAGCTAAAATAAAACAGATAACAAAAAATAGTAGTAAAGTAAAAATAGCAATGATTAAGACCAGGGGGGGAAAATAAAAGGAGAAAACAAAGCAAAGGAAAGAAGACCAAATGGGTCTCCCACAGCATTATAATAACCAGCTTCAAATCTGGCTCAGAGCTTCCTGGCAGACAAAGTAAAAGGGGGAGGCTAGTTACATAATTCCGATTATCAGACAGGAAGAAACATACCAGTGTCTTGGGGAATGATTATAATTATTATTCATAAATAAAGACCTTAAATCCAATACCTCCCAGGACTGTAAGATTAGCAGTTCTAATGCCAAAGGCCTAGAAATTGTTGGGGTTTTTTCCCAAAATTGTAGATAGGCTTGTTACACAACCTTTAAAAAAAACGGCTGTTGCTATTACAAAACTACCCTCAAGAGACAAGAGTCTATCAGGATTCATAATGTTGCTAAATCTCCGGTTCTACTAAAGAAGTTCCCATCAATATTTCTAAAATAAATAGATGTGAACTGATACTACAAAATTGTTCAGTGGGAGGAAAAAGAAGCCATTTCTAGATAGCAGGCGATGTTCAAGAAGTAGCTACCAAATACTGAATAAGAAATACAGGGGCTGGAGCAGTGGCTCTGCAGTTACGGTGCTTGCCCGGCATGTGTGAGTACACGGGTTCAAAGCCCAGCACCCACGTACACAACTAAGTGTCAGAGCAATGAAAGCCTTGTGAAAAACTCAATAAAAATTGATTCTCTCTCTCTCTCACTGGCTTTCTCTCTTAAAAAAAAAATATATATACATACACAGACCAGAGGGTTGAATAAAATCTCCTAAATCCCCTTCTAATTCTGAGGAGTCCTAAGGGCATTTTTTTCCGTGAGGAAACTTGTCTGTTTTGTTTACTGTGCATTCCTAAAAACTAGCAGTTAAGCCAGGTGTGGTAGCACTCATCTGTAATCTCAGGGACTCGGGAGACTGAAGCAGGAAGATTACAAATTCCAGGACAGCCTCAGCAATTTAGCAAGACCCTGTCTCCAAATAAAACATGAAAAAGGCTAGGGATGTGACTCAGTGGTAACACACCCCTGGAGTCAATCACCAGTACTGCCCCCCACAAAAAAGGACTATTTTGTGGACTGAATAATAATTCACATTTGCCTATCTCAGGAATATAAACAGGAATAACTTAAAAAAAAATTAAACTTCCTGGTGGCGCTGGGTACTACTAGAGAATTCTTTCATAAAACCTCAATAAGTTCCACTTGTCCACACTGGTGACCCAGCTGGGATGGGTTTATTTGTAATTTTACTTCAGTGTTCTGAACTATAAATGATGGACTAAATTGTACATGAAACAGGACTTGCTTGAAACCACCACATAAAGGCCAGAATTTTGCTCAACCCACATATCGCAACTAAAGATTTTTTTGTTCTGTTTTGTTTTAAAGAAACACTGGTCACAAGTAAGCTGGAGCCTAGATCAGCACCAAATCAGAAAGCATTTGTGAAGGGTCTGATTGTGTGTGTCCCTATGTGAGTCTTTGTCCCAACAGAGACAGAATGGCTCTGTCTCTTTTGCTGGCTAGAACCCCAATTGTGCAACAGAACTAAAGCAAATACTTGATGACTAAGACTGCAAATCTCCAAAAATACAACAAACAACATGGGAAAGTCTCATCAGATTTTCCTCGCATTCACTGCCACTGAACCCTGATTTGTCAGGGAATACTTACAATAGGGCCACTTTCAGAGGGATATAACGCATTTCCGTAGGAGTTCGGATGAGTTCAGCCACATCTGGGGCATACTGGTCCAGTTCTAAGAGGAGTTTCTGCTTTTTAAACTAGGGGGAAAAAATGACAAAATACATGAAACAAATGACTTCCCACGGCTTTTAGGATGAAGACAAAAATCCTTGCCATGGCCTACAGGACCCTGCCTGGTCTGGCCCGACTCTCCAAGCTTATCTCATATGCAAGCCTCCTGCAACTTGCTCAGTTCCAGCAGCATAAACATGCCACCACTTCTGCTGCCCTCAAGCCTTTGCACTTGACCTCTTCTCTTTCCCTAGACAACTCCCACACAGCCTTTAGAGGTCAGTAAAATCATCATTTCCTAGAGGGGTGAGGGGGGAACCCTATAATGAACATTCTTTCACAGCACTCTTCATGGTTACAAGTATTTCATTTATTTATGTAACTGACTAATGCTGGCTTCCTCCCTAGAGTAGAAGTTCCATGAGGATAGGCACCATGCTTTTTGCTCACCATACAATCCTAACAGCTGGCACAGAAGGCAAACAACAAAGATCTATTGAATGACTAAGTGGCAAAACCAGTTCTTAGCCATTTTAAAGAGTTATTATTGGGGCTGGAGCAGTGGCTCAGCGGTTATGGCGTTTGCCCCACATGCATGAGTACCCAAGTTCAAACCCCAGCACCACGTACACAACGAGGTCTCAGAGCAATGAAAGCCACATGAAAAACTAAATAAAAAATTGTTTCTCTCTTTCTCTCTCTCCCTGTCCCTCTCTTATTAAAAAAAAAAAAAAAAAGTTATTACCAGTGGTCTAAAACCCCAAAAATTTCATCAGTAAAGCAAAGTATATTCAAACCAGATGGAATGACCCCATCTGCCTCAATATCTTAGGATCATTCTCCTGTTTCAAATTTTAAATTCCATAGAGGAGGTATGAAAGGGTCATGGTAAAGAAAAGGAGGAGAGCTTGGCGTGGCTGGGCAGCTTGTGAGTTAAGGTGTAGGATCAGGGTAAAAAGCTCTTGCTTTCCTCTGACATGTTACAACTAGTTCATGGGTGTATTCCAGAATGAAGAAACAGCAGGCGGCCTTACAAGCAAACACAGGTCAGAATATAGATGTAAAAAAAATTATCTGCACTCCACATGGGTAGCCCTGATGATTTAATGACTGGAGAATCTTTAGACAATAAAACTAATGCCGCAGGGCTGGAGTGGTGGCTCAGCAGTTACGCGCTTGCCTGGCATGCACAAGGACGTGGATTTGAAACCCACATACACAGTGAAGTGCTAGAGCAACAAAAGCCACATGAAAAACTAAATAAAATTGATTCTCTCTTCAAAAAAACAAAACAAACAACAACAAAAAACTAATGCTGCAACCAGAGTATTCTGGAGGAACAACCACTTAACTATCTGTACATGGTTAAAGATTTACTGATGAAATAAGCATATCACAATAGACTATAACTGGCAGTGTGCCAGTTACATAAAGTTAAAAGCATGCAAAATAATACTATATGTTATTCAGGGATGTTTACAAAAGTTGTAAAAGTCAAGACCATGTGTGTGGGAATGATAACCACTTAAGTTCAAATAAGAAGCACTATCGCATCAAAGGACAGACTAACATTGTTTTTGTCATGTGAGGCGGATGTAAACTGTCCTGATGATCAACTGGTCACTGTCAACTGACATTCATATTCCACAGGATAACACCAGAAATGGGGTGGGGACAGTCTCCTCATAGCACCATAGCTTTCCAGGATACATTTGGGTATAGAAATAGCCTCATTACCAAAAATAAAAAGTCTCAAATCCCCAAGACTGAAATGGTTCCAGTCTATACAGTATGGACCCTTCTGACAAAGTGGAGATTTTAGAGGAAGACACCCGCTGACAGTTCACCCAGAATCAACAGTACTACGATAGCAGCTTTGATACCTGCCATTTAGTTTTGTTTTGTTTTCTGTTTTTTGTGATACTGGGGTTTGAACCCAGGACCTCATGAATACCCCTAGATAAGCACTCTACCACTAAACTAAATTCCAAGCCCTTTTTAAAATTTCACTTTACGACAGGATCTCACTTAGTTGCCTAGATTGCCCTTGAGTTTGTGGTCCTCCAATCTCCTAAATAGCTGACGTTACAGGCGTGACCTACCACGCCTGAATAAAGAGTTAATTTTTGACACAGCACAATAAGAATCTGATCAAGAAACCTAATGCTCTAATAATCTGATCACTGAGAATGGGGAAACAAAAAATATTCTAAACACAAGAAAGTAATTAAAATTATTGGCACTCTAAATGAAAGGTGTCTCCTGGTGACTCTGAAATTAGGCTGTTAGGAAACTAACTGAAATATACTTTCGTTATTTCTCCACAAGGCTCCCCTGCTCCATAAAAAGCTACTTTAGGGATGAGGGTATAGCTTAGTGGTAGAGGGTTTGCCTAGCAGACATAAGGCCCTGAGTTCTGTGCCCAGCACCACAAAACACACAAACACACACACACACACACGCACACACAGTTTTAATTGGGATGAGTGATATTCTTATGATAGTTGAAGAGTGGAGAAAAATAAGGAATAAATATATGATGTTTCGGGCTGGAGCAGTGGCTCGGTGGCTACAGTGCTTGCCTAGCAATGTGAGAGAACCTGGGTTTAAACCCCAGCAACAGGTACACAACCAAGTGTCAAAGAAACAAAGCCCAGACGAAAAAATAAATAAAGTCGATTTTCTCTCTTTCTCTCTCTCTCTCTCTCACTGTCCCTCTCTCTCTTAAAAAAAAAAACAAAAAAATATGGTTTCCATCTCTAATCAATTTTCATTAAAACACATGTTTCAGTTTTATATTTAGTTGAAAAGATCTGGCTGACTGAAAGCTACCACAGGGTATGATGGTGCATGCCTGTAATTCCCCACAACTCCGGAGGCTGAGGTGGGAGGATCGAAAAGTTCGAGGCCAGCCTCAACAACTTAGCAAGGCCCTGTCTCAAAATAAAAAATTAAATGAGGGCTGGGCATGTAGCTCAGTGGTAAAGTGCCTTTGGGTTCAATCCCCAGTACCAATTAATAAATAAAATAAAATAAAAACTAACAACTCTTCTTTAATTTTATCTATACATATATGTTACATATATTTCTCATATAAATGAATATATACAGAGATTTACTGATTTCCCTATTGCTTTATACTGAAAATTTTCCAACTGCAAAAAAGCTGAAAGAATAATTCAATAAACATCCAGATCAATATTTTGCCACATTTTGCCATATTTCTTTTTATCTCTGCACTACACACAGGCATAATTTTTTTTTTTTTTGGCCAAATTAACTGAAAGTAAGCTACTGATAACATAACACTTCACTCCTAGATGTTTCAGGATGTATAAATTCAAATAAAGACTTAAGTGTACGTACATAACCTATCTTGGAGAGGAAAATAGCCCCTGCTAATTTATCTCCGAATTCCTCAGCTTGTGAACTCCATGACCAGTTACTTCATCTGTGGCCCTTAAGGGAAAACCATCAGAGCATTTCACCTCAGCTTATAAAATTTTCAAGTTCTCCTCTAATAATAAGATATACACTCCTGGCCTTAGTGATACTAAGACTCTAAAATGTAGCTTTTAATTCTTTAGTGGAAAAGCCAAAACTTCTTTGAGCACCAATAAGAGATTCAGACTCAGAAAAAATGACACACGCACACATACACATACAATTGTTCATACTATTTCAAGGCTTTTATAGACCCATTAAGCCCATAATCGTTTCCAAATTCAAAGCCCTCAGTCTAGATATTTTAAAAATTTAAGGTCTAAAATGCTAGAATTCACCAGCTTCCTTTGTTACTGATGACCAGTGCTACAAAAAGACAAATTGCTATTTCTGGTTCTATTAAACGAACCACAATAGGCAATGCCAATAAAATGCAGCCTCATCTCACCCCAGCCTAAATTTTCTCAGTGGCTCCCAGCCAATCAAGGAAGACTAGCCATTTTTTTTTCTTTTTCAATATATAAGTACATGAAAAATGCATGTGGTTAACCTGTTAACTCTCTCAGAACCCAGGAAATAGGCGGGCACTGTGGCATATGCCTGCTATCCTAGCAGCACAGGACACTGAAGCAGGACGATCGCAAGTTCAAAGCCCTAAGCCACTTAGCAAGAGCCTGTCCCAAAATAAGATGGGGAGGGCTGGAGCGGTGGCTCAGCGGTTTCGAGGACCTGGGTTCAAACCCCAGCACCACGTATACAACTAAGTGTTGGAGCAACTAAGGCCATGTGAAAAACTAAATAAAGTTGTTTCTCTCTTTCTCTCTCTCACTGTCCCTCTTTAAAAAAAAAAAATGTGGCTCAGTGGTTAAGTGACCCCAGGTTCAATCCCTGACACACAAAAAAAAAAAAACATGAAAGGGAAAATGATTCCATGATGCAATTCCCCCTATTAAAAAAGGATTAAGACGAAAGTTTACATCAATACGTTAAAGAGGCATTTAATACATGCTAAATTTTCTGGTTAAGATTACTCTTTGAGGGCTAGAGCGGTGGCTCAGCGGTTACAACGCTTTCCTGGCATTTGTGAGGACCACACAACCAAGTGTTGGATCAATAAAGACTAGAGGAAAAACTAAATAAAATTCTCTCTTTGCCTCTATCTCACTAACCCTCTCTCTTAAAAAAAAAAAAAAAATTACTCTTTGGGAGCTGGAGTGGTAGCTCAGTACACATTTGCCTGGCATGCACAAGGACACAGGTTCGGACCCCAGCACCACATATACAACAAAGTGTCAGAGCAACAAAAGCCACATGAAAAACTAAATAAAAGTTTTTCTTTCTCTTTCTCTCACTGTCCCTATCTCTTTAAAAAAAAAAAAACCCAACACCAGGAATTCAATTTTACCTCAGTAGACCTAACATAGTGAGTTAAAATAGCATTCATTTTTCTTTGGAAAGTAAAGAATGAAAAGCTTTTTGTTTTTTGTTTTGTTTTGTGGTACTCGGGATTGAACCCAGGGACACTTAACCACAGAGCCACATCCTCACCCCTTTTTAAAATTTTGAGTCAGGGTCTTGCTAAGTTGCTTAGGACCTTGCTAAATTGCTGAGGCTGGCTTTGAAATTGCAATCTTCCTGCCTCAGCCTCCCGAATTGCTGGATTACAGGTTTGTGCCACCACACTGGGCAGAATGGAAGGTTTTTAAGGGACCTCATTAATATAACTGTTGTTCAACTCTGTTCCAGAAAATCTTAACCTTCCCAGGTGTGTGAATAAGCTACTTAGATTAAGCTGACCTTTTTGGATCTATCCGTAAAGCTGTTTTGTGGATTTGGGTTTATCATTCCAAGGCCAGCTGAACCAACCAGAAGCTTCACTTCCACTTCTTAGCTCTTAAAGTAGTTGGATCCTTAGATACAGGACCTCTGATTCTTTGCAAAAACAAAGACCAGCAGGTTACCAAATTCCACCAGGTTTTTCTATCCACTGAATTACTTACCACAACTTTATTGAAGTCCTGGATTGCAAAATACAGGGCAATGGCAGTGAGTGCATCAGTTATCTGGAGCGAGAGAAAGAGAGGGGAGGAAAAGGAAGTAAAATGCAAGTAGTGCAGAGGTAACAGGATGTTGCCAGGCCCTAGAGTTCTGGGCAGATATAGCTGGGCAGAACGTCAACCCTCACTTTGACTAGCAAAAGTTCAGACCCTGTCATGGAGGTGTGCCTGGAAGATCCTGAAGATTAGGACCCCACACTTCAGTCTTGTATCCCACATCTGCTCTAGAATTATAAGTTATTTAAGTTTTCTATAAAATGGGAATAATATCCACTGCTTTGCAGACCTCATGTATATAAGTGCCTAGCACACAGTAAGTCCTCAATAAATAGCAGCCATTATAATTATTAAAAAAGACCTCAGTGGACTTCCTAGGTATTTCATTTATTTTCTTCGTAAGGGGTATCTAACCCAGGGCCTTGTGCAGTCTTGTTCTACCACTGAACACATCCCCATCCCCTTAGGTATTTCTTGACCCATATTTTTCAACCCTAGACTAGACAAATATTTCAAACTGCTATGCTTTCAAAACACAGTCCTGTCATTTCAATTTTCAAGATTCTTGCCTCCTAAAAGTCCCATCAGGCCTATGTCCTCTATACAGAGTATTTTGGCACAACACTTGGGAAACAGGATGCCCTCCACACTGGCACAATTAAAGCCAACCATAGAATCTTGGACCTAGAAAATTCAAGACTCCATAATCTAGAAACCAAGTGCTAAAGAAGAAAAAGGAATTGGAATAGGTCAGAAGACAGAGACTGTTCCTTAACACTTCCATAAATCTGTCAGTGTTAAGGAACAGTCTCTGTCTTCTGACCTATTCCAATTAAAAATATAAGTTTTTACTTTTATTTTCCGAGAAACTCCCAAGCTCATAAGGCAGATTTTTCCTTAAAAACAAGACAAAATACTAAAAAATTAAAAACACATATATATTGATTTTATCTGGAAGGCTACTTACCATAAATACCAATTCAGCATAGTCAATTAGGAAATGAAAGAGGTATATTATTAATGGAGTCTGCAGGAGAAAAACAAACATGCAAAAAAATTAAGTTAAACTTTACTATGAATTATCTATCAGTTTTCTGAATTGGGGGAAAAACTATTCTTCAGTAAAAATCTGTTCATGTGTTTTCTTCCTAGAATACTGTTCTATTCTAATTGGCTAATGTACATATCATAGCAAAAAATTTGGTGCCCTGGACCATTCTGGGCCACTGGTACTATTTTTTGAACTGAATAAAGGGAACAAACAAAATTTGATGTGTTAAATATCAGTTTAACCTGGCACAGTGCTGTGAACATATGGAAGCATAAGTTTCACTAGGGTCTAGGGGTTCAAGGCTAGCCTGAGCAATGCAATATGACCCTGTCTCAAAAAATAAATAAGTAGTATCTGTTTAAGAACTGATAAATACTAAAGTTAGCAGGCAAATTTTAGTTCTAAGACACATCCAACATAATCTTCTGATTATGGCTGTAGCTATATCACACAAATTTTGATATGCTGGGTTTTTTTTAGTCACTTTGTATTTATTTTACACAGACAAGAAAAAAAAAGATGGGCTATCTGATAGTTATGGATTAACAAATATATATAACAAACTTTGGAATTAAAATTCCTTTGGAATACAAATTTTTTAAATTTTTAAAATTTATTTTTAATTAAGGAGTTGAGTTATACAATCATAAACGCATATAAAGTAACAATATGATCCTAAACCAGTTACCCCAACATCACCCACATCCCAGCTTGATTCTTCTATATTTTGCCCCTGACAGATATAAATGTCCTTATATATATGTATATATATATATATACATACATACATGCACATATATATGTGTGTGTATATACATATATAAGATTGTGAATTTTCCAGAATTAAATGACTGCATAAGTATTATTTGCCTTCTTGGGGGGTGAGAGTATGCTACATTATTGTTTCCACAGCATTCAGTTGAAAATATATTCTAATTTTCAATGACATTTCTTCTTTGAGACTACTTTAAACTGTACAGACTGGAAACGTAGCTCAGTGGTAGAGCATGTGCTTAGAATGTGTGATGTCCTGGGTCCCATCCCCAACACACCCCCCAAAAAAGTACAGCATTTAATTTCCAAATATTTGAGAGTTTTCTTCTTATAAATATATATATTGATGTGTGTGTGTGTGTGAGAGAGAGAGAGAGAGAGAGAGAGAAAGAGAAAAAGAGAGAGAGACTGAACCCAGAGCCTAATCTATGGTGATGAAGAATGGCTTGCTGAGACCTTAAAGCTATGTTCATATCTAAATAGTAGAGCCAACCACAAAAAAAAAAGGAAAAGTAGCCCTTCATAAGGAGACAAAAGAATAAGCAATGACAATTAGATAATAGAGAACATGATACAGTATCCTGAATGGATGTTAGCACTATCTCAGGGAATTTTTTTTATGAGAGAGGGGCAGTGAGAAAGAATCGATTTTAGTTTTTGTTTTTTGTTTTTGTTTTTGTTTTTTAAAGAGAGAGGGACAGTTAGAGAGAATTTTATTTAGTTTTTCATCTGGTTTTTTTCATGTGGCTCTGAGACTTCACTGTGTACATGGTGCTGCGGTTTGAACTCGCGTTCTTGCACGTGCTGGGCAAGCGCCATAACCGCTGAGCCACCACCCCAGCCCCTCAATGTTAGTTTTTCAGGTGGCTTTTGTTTCTTCTGACACTTCTTTGTGTACCTGGTGCTGGGGTTTGAAGTTGCGTACTTGCACCGTAGCCACCCAGCCACTACTCCAGCCCCAGGAAATTCTTTTTTTTTTTTTTTTTTTTTTTTTAAGAGAGAGGGACAGTGAGAGAGACAGAGAAAGAGAGAAACAACTTTATTTAGTTTTTCACATGGCCTTGGTTACTCCTCCAACACTTTGTTGCGTATGTGGTGCTGGGGTTTGAACCCGGGTCCTTGTGCTTGCCAGGCAAGTGCCGAAACCGCTGAGCCACCGCTCCAGCCCCAGGAAATTCTTATTATGTCTAGAAAACAGACTTCCCAAAGCCCACAGCACACTGCACCTGGTGGCTACCCTGCAGCAACCCAAACACAACTGTTCCCAATAATTGAATTATGTGCTTAAGACTCTTGTGGCTGGAGCAGTGGCTCAGGGGTAAGGGCGCTTGCCTGGCATCCGCAAGTACGCGACTTCAAACCCAGCACTACACACACAAGGAAGTGTTGGAGCAATGAAGGCCACATGAAAAACTAAATAAAATTGATTCTTTCTCTCTCTCTCTTTCACTGTCCCTCTCTCTTTAAAAAAAAAAAAAAGACTCTCAAATTGTCCTAACCTGTTTCCACCAATAGTTCTTCTTATTGTGGTTTGATTAGTTAATATAAAGATAATAAAATATAAATGCAAAAGAAAGTTGTTAATTCAATGAGAACCAAGTTGAATGTTTACAAAAGACTAGACAGAAGAGACTTTTAAAAATTTTTTTAGAGAGAGAGAGAGGGCTGGAGTGGTGGCTCAGTGGTATTGTTTGCCTGGTATGTGTGAGGACATGGGTTCGAACCCCAGTACAACATGCACAACGAAGTTTCAGAGCAACAAAAGCCACATGAAAAACTAAAGTTGATTCTTTCTCTCTCACTGACCCTGTCTCTTTAAAAAATAAATAAATACATACATACATACAGAAGAAGGGAGAAAGTGAGAGAGACAGAAGGAGACAAAATCAATTTTATTTATTTTTTCAGCAGGCCTTTGTTTCTCTGACACTCAGTTGTATATGTGGTGCTGGGATTCAAAACTGGGTCCCTGTTCACGCCAGGCAAGCGCCATAACCGCTGAGCTCCAGCCCCAAAGAGATGAATTTTTAAAAATTGCTTTCAATATATAAGAGAAACAAATGTAAAAATTAAGGAGTAAATTATCCAATTGGAAGACTTCAAATGCTATGACCAGTGGTGCACACCTGCAATCCCAGTAACTGAGGAAGCTGAGGTAGAAGGATTCCAAGTTTGGTGTTAGCTTCAGCAACTTAGTAAGACCCTGTCTCAAAATAAAATTTAATATGGGCTGGGGATGGGGCTGGAGCAGTGGCTGGGCAGTTATGGTGCTTGCCCGGCATGCGCGAGTACGTGAGTTCAAACCCCAGCACCATGTACACAACGAGGTCTCGGAGCAATGAAAGCCACATGAAAAACTAAATAAAAATTGTTAAAAAAAAAAAAAAAAAAAAGGGCGGGGGTGGGGATTGGCTGTAGCAAGGGCTCAGCAATTAGGAGCGTTTGCCTGGCAAATTCGAGGACCCAGGTTCAAATCCCAGCACCACATACACAACTAAGTGTCAGAGAAACAAAGGCCAGATGAAAAGATGAATAAAATTGATTCTCTCTTTCTACCTTTAATAAATAAATACATATATACATCCATACATACATACTGGGGAATGATACTAACTAAAGAATATTGCTATATTGTATGCATGTATGAATAAGTAACAATAGATCCCACCATTATTCACAATTATAATGCACCAATAAAAAAAATGGACCAAAAAAAGGCCAGGCGCAGTGGCATAGGGCTGCAACTCGGGAGGCTGAAACAGGAGGATGAAAGAAGAAAGAGGCCCTAAGTCCAATCCCCAGTACTGCAAACCCTCTCAGCTGCCCCCCACCCTCACCCAAAAAAAAAAAAAAAGGAACTGAGAAAGACTTGTCAGGAAATTGTTGAGGTTACTCAAGGAAGAGATTATGGTGACCTAAATAAGTGTGTTTTACTAATCTTAAGAACTAATTTTATGGGTCAAATAAGCTTTGGTGGGCTGTTTCGTTTTTATTAAGAGAGAGTGAGAGGGGCTGGAGCTGTGGCTTGGCAGTCAAGGCGCTTGCCAGGCATGCATGAGAATGCTAGTTTGAGCCCCAGCACCACGTGCACAACCTAGTGTCGCAAATGAAAGCCACATAAAAAACTAAAGAAAATTGTTTTTCTCTTAAAAAAAAACAAATACATAAAAAAGAGTGAGAAAGAGAGAAGAGAAGGAATTCACTTTTATTGTTTTTTCATCTGGATTTTGTTTCTCTGACACTTAGTTTTGTACCTGGTGCTGGGGTTTGAACCCAGGTCCTCATGCATGCCAGGCATTGCTGAGCCACCACTCCAGCCCACTTTGGTGGGCTTTTTAAGAAACTAACATTGCTGTAAGTTTTCATGGGAAACCATATTTCAAAAAAGCTAATTACATACCACTCAGCAAATCATCTACTCATGGATTGGAAATTATTACAATTTATTTGCCATTAAAAAGTCATTTCTACAGAAGCCTCACCTGTTTTTCCAAGTTATAATCTTAATCTGGATCATTTCCATAGTAATTGTGAAACCACCTTCTTATCCAGAGGACATCTAAAAAAGGGCTGTTTCTAAATAGGATTTTCAAAAATAGATCTTTTTAAATGTTTGTACAAAACAGAGGTTAGGTTTTGGTATCTACGACTATAAACCACTCTTATTACCCAGAAAAGAAAACAAGAACACTTACTTCATGAAATATTGCTCCAGAATACGGAGATACTCCCAAGTCTAAGAGTGAAAGTCCTTCAACCACTGAAAAGCAAGACACCCATGATCACTCAGACTTCACAGACAGCAGAGGTCATAAACAAATGTTAGATACTTCAGGACCATGAAGGGTCCCTTTTACCTCATCCACAGCAAGTGGCTATACATTTCTAGTTGAATATTTCTGAGGATGAGGAACTTCTTCCATACTGAGCATCCCTTTCCATCCTGGGGCAGCACTCATTAGGAGAAGGTTTTATGTTACACTGTAAACTTCATTCTACCTCCTTGCAACTTCTATCCAATCTAAAAACTGTTTCATTTACGTTGTTCTTCCCCATTCCCAAACTCAACCAATCAGAGGCTAGTGAGAAATGTTGTCCACAGTGTAAGAAAATGGGCAGTCATTCTCATATGCTGCTTGACAGAGTGACATTTATATTAGCTTTTCTAAAGGACAATATGTATTTTTTAGGTGTGGGTCTTTGGATTCTAAGATAATAGTTCTTAGGGTAGTTTATCCTATGGGAATAAATGGACATAAGTTTAGTACAGTGCTTAGAGTACTGAAAAACTTGAAAAAAATTCTAATGGCCATCAATGGAAATTTATTTAAATACACTGATATATGTATCTATTATGAGATACTTAATAGTTAAAAATTAAACTGTTATAAATAATTGAATAAATAAATAAGTGGAAGAGAAAGGAAAGCTACCCTTACTGAGAACTGTAAGTATCAAATGTAGAAGCAAACACAGAACAGAAAAATCACTATTTGACCCACTGTAATAATTGTGAAAGGCAGTTAATTGTCATTGGTGGATGCTAAAATTAGTGGGTGAAAATATGATGAAAACCAGTATATCCAAAGGGAAAAATAACTTTATATAAACCTGACATTCATTACCTTTATCATGTGTCCAAAGGTAATATCATCAATTATGTCAACCATATTAACTTCCTGATATATGATTCACTGAAATGCAGATAAGAACATTTCTATGGTCCTTGTGCCAAAAATGTACCCTTGCCAAAAAAGCATAACCTCACTCTAATCATGAGAAAACATCAAGCAAATTCAAATTAAGAGAAAATATAACTGGATGGCACTCTAAAAAATGTTAAGTCTGAGCAGGTGTCCCAGATTGGAACAGACTAAGACAAAACACAAATTGCAGGGCTAGACCACTGGTTCAGCGGTTGGAGCACTTGTCTGGCAAGCACAACAACCTGGGTTCAAACCCCAGCACTACATATACAACTAAGTGCTGGGGAAACAAAGATCAGATGAAAAACTAAATAAAACTGATCCTCTTCCTCTCTCTTAAAAAAAAAGGGGGGGAGGTATTAGCAGAAAAAGAGCATTCACAGGGAAGTGGCAACATTCTAATAAGGTATATAGAAAAGTTAATAAATAGTATTGAATCAACGTTGACCTTCTGATGTGGACACTGTACTGTGGCAACATAGGATGTTAACAATCAGAAGCTCAGTGAACAATAAATAGAAAAGTCTATGTGCCATTTCTTTCTTTTTTTTAGGGGCTGGAGCAGTGGCTCAGCAGTTATGCCGCTTGCCTGGCATGAGTGAGGACACAGGTTCAAACTCCAGCACCACATATACAATGAAGTGTCGAAGCAATGAAAGCCACATGAAAAACTAAATAAAAATTGCTTCTCTCTCTCTCTCTCTCTCACTGTCCCGCTCTCTCTTAAAAAAAAAAATAAAGATAAATTTTTTTTTTTTTAAAGAGAGAGGAACGGCGAGAGACAAACAATTTTTTATTTAGTTTTTCACGTGGCTTTCATTGCTCCAAGACTTCGTTGTGTACGTGGTGCTGGGGGTTTGAACTCACATACTCATGCATGCTACCACTCCAGCTCCAAGACAGGCCTTTTTATTTTTTTTTTTTATTTTTTATTTTTAAAGAGAGAAGGACAGTGAGAGAGGGAGAGAGAGAGAGAGAATCAATTTTTATTGAGTTTTCACACGGCTTTTGTTGCTCTGACACTTAGTTGTGTACATGGGTGCTGGGGTTTGAACTCACGTACTCGAGCATGCAGGGCAAGCGCTGTAACTGCCAAGCCACCGCGCCAGCCCAAGATAGGCCTTTAAAAAAAAAAAAACTTTAACCTTTACAGACCCACCCTAAAGAAGGAAACCTCATCAGTTACACAATTCACGGTGGTCATGTAATAAAAACAAAGCCTGCTGCTCCAGACAACTGCAAATGCTCCTTTATCCTAGGACCAGAAACATCCCTTAAAGAGCTGCATAAAGAGGCTGCTGTGTAACACAGCTATTAAACCCTTCACTAACAGCTTTACTGGAGACCCAAGATGATTCGTCACTTCACAAGGCATCCCTCAATCTAAGCCAATGGCATTTTATTACAGATCAATAAAAGCAACTCTTTAGGGGACCAGTATGAATGGTATGGATTATAAAATAAATATCCATAGGTCCACACTAATAAAGAATGACTGAATAAATAAATGGGAAAGAGGGCTGGAGTGGTGGCTCAGCGGTTGCAGCGCTTGCCTGGCATGTGTGAGGATACCAGTTCAAACCGCAGCACCACATACACTACGAGTTGTTGGAGCAATGAAAAGTCACATGAAAATCTAAATAAAACTGATTCTCCCTTTCTCTCTCTCACTGTCCCTCTCTCTTTAGAAAAACAATAAAGATAAATATATGGGAAAGAAACCTTTTTCAGGTGAAGTAGCAGATACCTATAATCCCAGCAACTCAGGAGGTTGAGGCAAGAGGAGTGAAAGTTCAAGGAGAGTCTCAGCAACTTAGTGAGACCCTGTTTCAAAATGAAAAATAGAAAGGGCTGGGGAGGTGGCTTAGTGGTAAAGCACCCACAGGTTCAATTCCTAGTGGAGGAGGAGCAGGAGGGACACCACACACGTCAGCTATGTAAAGTGTGGGCCATAAACAACTTTTTTTTTTTTTTTTTTAGTTTTTCATGCAGCTTTTGTTGCTGAGACTTCATTGTGTACATGGTGCTGGGGTTTGATCTCACATATTCGTGCATGCCAGGCAAGCACTGTAACCTCCTAGTCACTGCTCCAGCCCCCATAAACAACTTTAACCTTTACAGACCTGCCCTAAAGAAGGAAACCTAATCCATGCCTAAATTGTCTCATCTATAAAATGGGCTTAATAACAGTGTTGGCATCATGGGCGATTATAGAAATTAGTTTATTAACATACCTAAAATGCTTAGAACAGTGCCTGGCATGCAGAAAGCATTATATTACAGTGAATCCTTTATTATATGTATTGGGCTGAGAATCCAGCATTTGTATTTCATCAAACAGGAAGTTCATATATACTTTTTAAAAAATTTTAGACTATCAAACTGATGAGTTTGTAGTAAGTAACACAGGAAAGATCTCTTTTCTATTTTAACAAATAACTTATTTTTGCCTGCCTAGAGTCAATTTCCTCCTCTTCTGGAAATAGCACCCCAGTTTTCCTTATAGGGTACTCCCTTCAACCTGTTTTGAGTGAGGCTGCCTTCTCTCCATGAATCAGGCTGACCACAGCAATTGGTTGAAGAATGGGTATATGACCCAAATCAGTTCAATGAGATTCAATTCCAAGGCTTTTGTTGTGTTCCACGTAGATGTGCCACGCTCTTTCTACTTGATTTGAACCTGAGAGGATATAAAGTTAGTGGCCACTCCTGCCAACACCTGGGAAAAATCTGTCTGAATGGAGCCAATGCCAAGATGGAGAAAGAATTAGTCCTTATAAGATCACTGAATCTCGGGATCCAATTAGACCTGAAGTCAGATCTATCCTTGGGCTGTTCAGTTACAAAAGCCAATAAATTCCTAGCCAGTTTGCACTGAGATTCTGTCATCTACATGAAAGAATGAATAAATAATATACTGACTTAAAACCCTTCAGATATTTCAAGATAACAATCATTCCCCTCCACGTATGCAACTTCTCACTTGTTCTAATTTTTTAAAATTAGCCCTTATTACAGCCAATCAAAATTTATTTGGATCCAAGGCTCTTCACCCAAAGAAATCATACTGGCAGGGTGAAATTAGAAGGGCTCCTATTTTGGTATTTTTAAATGCATGCCCTCGAGGGTTTAATACAACACCTGCTTTTAAAACTACCCCATTAAGTCAGGCATGGTGGCACACATCTGTAATCCCAGCAGCTCAAGAGGTTGAAGCAGAAGGATCACAAGTTCAAAGCCAGCCTCAGCGACTTAGCAAGGCCCTAAACAACTTAGTCAGACCCTGTCTCAAAATAAGAAAGGGCTGGGGATGTTGCTCAGTGGTTAAGCATCTCTGGGTTCAATCTCTGGTACCAAAAAATAAATAAAAATTAAAAAATAAAAAACAATCCCATTTAAAGTATACTTTGAAACAAATGATATTGACAGATTTTGTACCCTCCCCCTAAAATACAAATCATATCCTGACTTAATCAGATCAAAATAAATTGTGGTTATCAAATTTTTCTTCCTCTTGCCCTGCCACTGGCCCCAAGCTCCAGACCTAAACCTCTGAATCTTACACACACATCAAACACTTACTGCTCTATCCTTTCAGACTCACCTATTTCTGCCAATGTCAGTATTGTTTTTCCTAATATCTAAACTCAAAACTTCAGAATTAGACTTTTTTGCTTTCATTATCACGCTGAGCTTCAACACAGATTATCTCAGTTAATAGGATACATATTATAATTTCCTATTTTACAGATGAGAAAACCAACATAAGAAGTCACACAGCTAGCTGGGAATGGTGGCCCATGTCTGTAATCCCAGCTACTCAAGAGGTGAAGGCAGGAGGATCACAAGTTCCAGGTCAGCCCCAGGCCACTTAGACCCTGTCTCAAAATTTTTTAAAATATATAAAAAGAGCTGGGGATGGGATGTAGCTCAGTGCACCTCTGGGTTCAACCCCCAGTACTGGAAGGAAGGAAGGAAGGAAGGAAGGAAGGAAGGAAGGAAGGAAGCAAGCAAAGGGAAGGGGTGAGAGAAAGAAAAGAAAGAAGTCACATGGCAATCCAGAAAAAGACCCATTCTGAAATTCCAGACCCTGTGCTCTTTTTTTTTTTAAATAAAGAGAGAGGGATAGTGAGAGAATAAATTTTTTATTTATTTTTCACATGGCCTTCATTGCTGTGATACTCAGTTATGTACATGGGTGCTGGGGTTTGAACCCACATATTTGCACATGCCAAGCAAACGCCTTGACAGCCAAGCTACCGCTCCAGCCCCAAACCCTGTGCTCTTAATCACCACACACAACAATGTTTCATCTTTGGATCCTTCAATCTGCCTATCCTATAAAAAATAAATTTAAGGTTGAGGCAAGAGGATCACAAAGCCAGCCTCAACAATTTAGTGAAGCCCTAAACAACTTAGACCCTGTCTCAAAATAAAAAAATAAAAAGGCTTGGGAGTGTGGCTCAGTGGTTAAGTGCCCCTGGGTTCAATTCCTGGAACAACAACAACAAAAAATTTAATGCTTTATTTTCTTCCATATTTATTCATTTATGCCAAGCATAAATGAATTCAGGGATGAATAAAACATAGTCCCTTTCAAGAGCTCATAGTACAGAGGGAAAATCATATATAAAGAAATAATTATGACATACGGTAAGAAATACTTTTTTTTTTTTTTTTGTATGTGGTGCTGGGGTTTGAACTCTCGTACTCACCAGGCACGCGCAAGGATCCAGGTTCCAAACCCAGCACCACATACACAACTAAGTGTCAAAGCAACAAAAACGAGATGAAAAATTTATTAAATAAAAGTGATTCTTACTTTCTCTTGCTTTCCCTCTCTCTTAAAAAAAAAAGAAAAAAAGACTGTAGAAGGGTCTGCTAGGATCCACAAGGAAGCAGAAACTACATAGTTTCAGTTCACCTCAACAAAAATTATATGCCAAGATAACAAACCCAAATTCTTAACATCTTTATTACCATCCACCAACTGGAAAACTTGGGCAGATTACTTAACTTTGTTCAATCTTTGTTTCCTCGTCTGTAAAATGAGGGAAATAAAATCATCTACAACCCAGAATTACTATGAAGACTAAATGAGGAAAGACATGAAAAAAGATTACAACAGCCCCTGACATATATTAAGTATTTTTAGGAACTTCAACTCTTTTCCTAAACACCCACTCAGTGTACCATTCTCCATTCCAAAATGTTTATGGTGTAACATCAAAACTCTAGGATTTAAAATTCTAGGAGAGGGGCTGAAGCTGTGGCTCAGCAGATAAAGTGCACGCTTGGCACCCAAGTTTGAACCCCAGCACCACATACACAACTAAATATCAGAGAAAGGAAGGCCACATGAAAAAATAAATGAAATCTATTTAAAAAAATAAATAAAATTCTAGGAGAGAGCTGGGATGTAGCTCAGCGGTTAAGGGCTTGCCTCACATGTGCAAAGCTCTGGGTGGTATCTCCAGTGCAAAAACAAACAAAAAAAAAATCCTAGGAGAGGAAGGGGACTTCTGGGGTGCTAATACTGTTTCTTGATCTGGGTGCTGGCTACATGGGAGTGCACAGCTCATAAAATTCATTGAGCTCTATCTACACTTAGTTGTAAACTCTATGTGTATTTTACTAAAATTTTTTTTAAAAGTCTTTATCTTTTTAAGCATCAAACTATGGCCCCAACCTAATTCCCACCTCCTTACTACCCTATTTTGGATTTTTCAAATCCTTGAACATTTATTGATCTATTTAAATTCTGCTACATAGAATTCCTCTTTTCCCTACTCTTTAGAGAACCATAAATCCTTCAAGAGCCAGCGCAAATCCTCCTTAGGATACTGGAAAAGGAGAAGCAGTTTATTCAAGGTTAAAACACTAAGGAAGAGGCTGGACCGATGGCTCAGTGGTTACAGCGCTTACCTGGCATGCTTGAGTACGCGAGTTCAAACCCCAGCACCACACGTACACAACGAAAGTCTTGGAGCAACAAAAGGCCCATGAAAAACTAAATAAAAATTGTTTCTCTCTTTCTCTCTCTATCTCACTGTCCCTCTCTATTAAAAAAAAGAAAAAACACTAAGGAAAGAACTGGGAGGTGAGAGGAAGTACACTTTTTTTTTTTTAAAGAGAGAGGGACAGTGAAAGAGACCGAGAAAGAAACAACTTTATTTAGTTTTTCACATGGCCTTAGTTGCTCTAACACTTGGTTGTGTACATGGTGCTAGGGTTTGAACCCCGGTCCTCGTGCTTGCCAGGCAAGCACCAAAACCGCTAAGCCACCGCTCCAGCCCCGAGGAAGTACACTTTTAATAAATTATTATAACTTCTTTGTATCCCCCACTTGCTTGTGGCTCCTTCAGTCCAATTTCTGGATCTCATTGTTGTAGCAAGCATAAAACAAAGTTTGATGAAGAACTTACAGAAATAAAAAGAAACAGTAGGGGGCTGGAGCAGTGGCTCAGCGGTTACAGCGCTTGCCTGGCTTGCACAAGTACACGAGTTCAAACCCCAGCACCACATACACAACGAAGTTTCGGAGCAGGGAATGCCACATGAAAGACTAAATTAAATTGATTCTTTCTCTCTCTCCCACTGTTCATCTTTAAAAAAGAAGAAGAAGGAAAAGCTGCGCTACAGGTCCTAGACTGTGCGGAGGAGACTAAGCACATTCACAGACGCTCTTCTGGCTGAGCCTGGTCCCGTCATCCCGGTCCCCCAGACCCTCCGCTACACTAGGGCCCACTGCCGATGATCCCGCTCCACTCTGCACCCTCTTCTCCTATCCCAGCCCTTCCACGGATCACGCCCTGGGGCTCGGAACCACGGATGGGGCACGCCCCCTCAAATTCCCACCCTTTAGGCCGTCCGGCCTCGCGAGCCCAAACCTCGAAAACTTCCCGCACATCCCCTCCACTCCACAGCTCCGCCCTCAAGTTTCCAAAGGCCCCAAGAGTAGGGCAGTTTCCTAAGAACGGTGCGTTGCGGCCACTTCACCCGCCTCCCATTCAGAGGCCGTGATAGCTCGGTCCGGGCCTGGCCGCCCATTAGAGCGGGGCATCTCACCTCTCTTCCAAGAGCTCAGTGGGGAGACCACCTCCACCCGCTCGGAAATGAACTCGGCCAGACTAGAGCGGAACAAAGCCGCCCGCACGGTCACGGCCACCACCAGCACCAGGGCCAAGGGAGCCGCCATGATACCTGGGGCGGGCGCGCAGGCGGGGAGGAAAAGGCGAGGCGGAAGAGCCTCGCGATCTGCTCACAACCCTCTGTAGTTCCTCGGGTGGGCGTGCGCCGCTGACACTGCTGGACCTGCCAGACATAGGAACTACTACTCCCAGGATGCTCTGCGGGAGGACGGGCCGGACGACGGAAAGCGGGGTGTATCAAATTTGTAGCAAATATTTTGCGGACTCCTGTGTTTACAGGTGAATTGAAAAACCTCGCAGGCCAAGGGGAAAGTACTGTAGTTTTCGTCCTGGGATTGTGAGCGAGTTTTAAAGAGATGTTAATTTCACACGTGTGTGTATTTAATGTTAAAATGTTTAACTTTTGTGTTTTACAAGAATGCTGGATTATCTATTATTTTACCTGTCCTGAAATTGCTTATTGAGCTTCAGCTATCGGCTGACTACTGAGTATATTTGAGTACTGGACTTAGTATCTCTAAGACTTTCAACAAGTTGCTTAACCTTCCTGTGTCTCAGAACGCTCATTTGAAAAATCTCCTCGGTGTAGGCTCAATAGAGAGGACTGGAGAATGTTCAGAAATTTTGCCTTTCATTTTTAAACACAGCCATTATTGAAAATGAAATGATGTAAACTTACAGTTAACTAAGTTACATTTAAAACAAGGGTGTGTTGGGAGACTGAGGCAGGAGGATCATAAGTTCAAAGCCAGCCTCAGCAATTTAAGAGACCCTATCTCAAAATAAACTATTAAATCGGGGGAGGGGGGGCTGGAAATGCGGCCCAGTGGTTAAGTGCCCGTGTGTTCAATCCTTGGTACTGGGGGCAGGGGAGGGGATAGAAAAGAAAAAGAAGTAAATACTCATAGCTCATCACTTCCAAATCGTTTTACTATATTGTTGTCTCATCTGTGTTCTTGAGGTAATTTAACACTGCCACATTTGTGGTAAATACTATGTAATGATGTGCTGCTACTCTTTTCAAATCGATTCAGTGGCTTCTGGTTGGTAGCCTGAAATCCCTGCAAAGTGGAAGAATTTGTACCAGTGAAATCAGTAAACACTACAAATCAGGGATTTGAGATTTGGAGAGCCCGTTGGTAATCATTAACCACATGCCACTTCATTAGTTAATGTATGGAAAGTGCTATGGTGCTTAACTATTTTATATATTAAATATAGAAATATATTATCACATATTAAATATTATAATTAAAACAGATATGCAAGGAGATTTCAGATCTGTGAAGAAAATGAAACTATCAGGATGTGTGGTTGACAGCAATTAATTATTTCAAAATAACTAATAGAGAGGATTTTGAATGTTTCTAACACAAAGAAATGATAAATGTCTGAGGTAGTAGATATACATTTGCTCAGTTTTTATCAACACTGCGTACATGTATTGAATTGGCATATTATATCCATAAATATGTAAATTACTGTGTATCAAATAAAAGCCAAAATATTTTTTTTTAAAAAGAGAGAGGGACAGTGAGAGAGACAAAGAAAGAGAGAAACAACTTTATTGAGTTTTTCACATGATCTTCATCACTCCAACACTTAGTTGTGTACGTGGTGCTGGAGTTTGAACCCGGGTCCTTGTGCTTGCCAGGCAAGCACCGTAACCTCTGAGCCACTGCTCCAGCCCCCAAAATATATTTTTTAATAAAGTAATGCATGATGGAGAATAGCTGGGCAAGTATATATTTTAAAAGATCTTTTCAGGGGCTAGATCAGCAGTTGGAGAGCTTGCCTCACATGCACCAGGACCCGGGTTCAAACCCCAGTGCCACATATACAATTGAGTGTCAGAGAAACAAAGGCCAGAGGGAAAAATAAATAAAGCTGATTCTCTACCTCTCCCTCCCTCTCTCTCTCTCTTTCTGTCTTTCTCTCTCTCATTCCATCCTTCTCTGTATATATTTAAAAAAAAAAACCTTTATCTCCAAGCCCTATAGGATGTTGGAGAATATTACAGTGACAAAATTGTACCCCTGCCTTTACAGAACTTGGAGAGGAGTTGAAGAGATAAGAGAGTCTGTTTTTTTTTTTTAAGAGAGAATCAATTTTATTTAGTTTTTCATGTGGCTTTCATTGCTCTGACACTTTGTTGTTGTCATGGTGCTGGAGTTTGAACCCGCGTTACTTGATCATGCTAGGCAAGCACTGTAACCACTAAGCTACCGCTCCAGCCCCAAGATATGAGACTCTTAAGAATAACATAAATATTGGGCTGGAGCGGTGGCTCAGAGGTTACGGTGCTTGCCTGGCAAGCACAAGGACTCGGGTTCAAACCCCAGCACCACATACACAACTAAGTATTGGGGCAATAAGGCTATGTGAAAAACTAAATAAAGTTGTTTCTCTCTTTCTCTGTCTCTCTCACTGTCCCTCTCTCTTAAAAAAAAAAAAGAATAACATAAATAAAAGTAAAATCACAATGAGGAAAGGAGAAAGGAGAAAAGGGAAGCAGGGTACTAGGAGAAGGCAAAAAAAATGACCCCAGAGCTGACAACTTTCTGGACCAGTAGGATAGGCAGATCTTCTTTTGGGGAAGGGATCCTGAAGGAATAGAAGGGCAATTATCCTTTGAACCCTTGCTCTGTGCTAAGCATTACACCATACTTATAATGCACATGAATGTATTTAATCTGTACACCTTCCTTCCTAAAGATGTAAATGGTGGTATCCCCTTTTATTTAAAAGGGGAAGACATATGTATTACATTATGAAAAGTGGAAGTGATTAAGTCACCATCCTTAAAGTGAAGATGGAACAAAATTATGCAATGTGAAATACTTAGCACAGACCCAGTATTTATTATGCACTAGGTAGCTATTATTATATTTACATCATCCTAAAATATGGCTTAAAAATTCTTAGAGTATTATCCCCGTTTGGAAAAAACCCAGTGATCAACCATTGCAAGTGGAAGGTGAGACCAATAGTTTCCAGTCTTCAGTGTACACAGAATGTGCATAAAAACCAGTAGTTCCCAAACATGAGTTATATCTCAATATATATATATTTATTTATTTTTTTTAATCAATTTTTATTCAGCCTTTCACATGGCTTTTGTTGCTCAAACACTTAGTTGTGTACGTGGGTGCTGGAGTTTGAACTCTCGTACTCGCGCATGCTGGGCAAGTGCCATAACCACTGAGCGAGCAACCCCTCCAGCCCAATATATATTTTTTTAAAAGAGAGAAGGACAGTGTGAGAGAAAGAAAGACAGAGAGAATCAATTTTTATTTAGTGTTTCATGTGACTTTTGTTGCTCTGACATTGGTTGTGTATGTGGTGCTGGAGTTTGAACCCACATCCTTGTGCATGCCAGGCAAGCGCTGTAACCACTGGCGCTTAATATGTTTTTTAAAAGATGAGGGGCTGGGGGCTGGAGCAGTGGCTCAGTGGTTACAGCGCTTGCCCAGCATGTGCAAGTACGTGGGTTCAAACCCCAGCACCACGTACAAAACGAAATGTTGGAGCAATGAAGGCCACATGAAAAAATAAATAAAATTCTCTCTCTCTCTGTCTCTCTCTCTCACTGTCCCTCTCTCTTTAAAAAAAAAAGTTAAAAAAACATAAATGTAAGAGCTAAAATTATTAGACTCATACAAGAAAGTAGGAGTAACTCTTTATGACCCTGAGATAGACAACACCAATGTTTCTTAGACACAACACCAATGTACAGGCAACAAAAGAAGAAATAAATAAAAAATAAATTAGATCTCATCAAAATTTTAAAAAAATTTACCAAGGGGACTGGAGCAGTGGCTCAGCAGTTGGAGTGCTTGCCTGGCATGCGCAAGGACCCAGGTTCAAACCTCAGCACAACATACACAATTAAGTGTCAGAGAAACAAAGGCCATGAAAAAATAAATAAAATTTGTTCTTTCTCCCTCTCTCACTCTCTCCCTCTCCCTTTAATAATAAATAAATAAATAAATAAATAAATAAATAAAACCTTTAGCCAGGCAGGGTGACACATGCTTGTAATCCCAGCATCTTGAGAGGCTGAGGCAGGAGGATTTCAAGTGCAAAGCCAGCCTTAGCAACTTAGGGAGACCCTGTCGCAAAATAAAATATAAAAAAGGGCTGGGGGTGTGGCTCAGAGGTTTAGTGCCCTTGTGTTTCATTCCTGGTGCCAAAAGAAAATGAAAGAAATTAAAAACTTTAGTCTTCCAAAAGACAAACACCAAGAAATAAAATACAACTCCAGAATTAAAGAAAATATCTGCAAATCAGGACTTATCCAGAATACATAAAGAACTCTTACAACTCAGTTGTAAAAGACAAATATCCAAATGAGCAAAAGATTTGAATAGGCATATCAGCAAACACGATACGCAAATGACCAATAAACACATGAAAAGATGTTCAACATCATTGATAATTAGGGAAATGCAAATAAAAACCACAAGGAATATGGGATAAGACAAGAATGTCTACTTTCACCACTCCTAGTGCTACAAATTCTAGCCAGAGCAATTAGACAAGAAAAGAAAAGTTATAAAAATCAGAAAGGAAGAAGTCAAATCGTCAGTTTGCAAATGATATGATCCTATGCCTGGAAGAACCAAAACAACTCCACCATAAGATTGCTAAAGCTAATAAATGTGGCAAAAAATAGCAGATTACAAAATCAGCACATAAAATTCAATAGCTTTCCTACATAAATCTAACCAAGGAGGTGTAAAACCTCTACAATTAAAATGATAGAACATTGAAGAAAGAAGTTGAAGAAGACCTCAGAAGATGGAATGACCTCCCATTTTCAATGGATAGGCAGAATTAATATTGTCAAAACGAGCACACTATCAACAGCAATATGCAGATTTGATGCAATCCCCATTAAAATAAAAATGACCTTCTTCTTAGAACTGGAAAAAAGCAGTCCTAAAATTCACCTGGAACAATAAAAGACCCAGAACAGCCAGAGCAGTTCTACGAACCAAAAAACCAATGCTGGAAGCAGCGTAATACCAGACTTTAAATTACACTATAGAGCTATAGTAACAAAAACTGTATAGAAACAGACAGGTTGACCAGTTGGTACAGAATAGAAGACACAGAGACGAATCCACACATCTACAGTCATCTGATCCTTGACAAAGGATGTATGCCAAAAGCATTCATCAGAGAAAAGACAGCCTTTTTAACAAAGGGTGCTGGGAAAACTGGTCATGCGTATGTAGAAGAAACTTATCTCTCACCCTGAACAAAAATCAACTCAAAATAGATTGAAGACCTAGGAATTAGTCCAGAAACTATACAATTCCTAGAAGAAAACATAGGGCCAACACTACAACATATAAACAGGCAAAGACTTTCTCAATAGGACCCCTAAAGCTCAGGAAATAATGCCAAGAGTATAAATAGGATGACATCAAGTTAAAAAGCTTCTGCACAAAAAAGAAAATAATTAGGAATGTGAAGAGAGAATCTACAGAATGGGAGAAAATCTTTGCCAGCTACTCTCCTAACAAAGGATTAATATCTAGGGTATATAAACAACTCAAAAAACTTTACACCTGGGCTGGAGCAGTGACTCAGCAGCTGGAGTGTTTGCCTGGCATGCATCAGGACCTGAGTTTGAGCTCCAGCACCATGTACACTACTGGGTGTTGGAAAAACCAGAAGCAGATGAAAAATAAATAAAGATTGATCCTCTCCTTCTCTCTGTCTTGCCCCTCTTTAAAAAAAAACAACTTTGCACCAAAAAATTAAATAAACCAATTAATAAATGGATAAATGAATAAAATGGATACTTCTCAAAAGAAGAAATACAAATGGCCAACAAATATATGAAAAAATGTTCAACATCATTACTAATTGTTGAAATGTAAATCAAAACTACATGGGATTTCATCTCACACCAATCAGAATGGCAGTCATAAAGAACACAAATAATAAACTGGGTGTGGTGGCACACACCTGTAATCCCAGTGGCTTGGGAGGTTGAAGCAAGAGGATCACAAGTTCAAATCCAGCCTCAGCAACTTAAGAAGGTCCTAGGTCCTAGGCAACTTAGCAAGATCCTGTCTCAAAATAAAAAATAAGGAGTTAGGGATTTAGCTCAGTGGCAGAGTGCTTACCTAGCACACGAAAGGCCCCGAGTTCGGTCCTCAGCCCTGAAAAAAAAAAAAACTTTCAAAATAAAAAAATGGGTTAGGGTTGAAGTTAAGTGATTAAGCATGCCTGGGTTCAATCCTCAGTACCAAAAATAACATTAATAATATAAATAATAATAAATTCTGGAAAGGATGTGGAGGAAAAAAATACTTTTTCACTGTCGGTGGATTGTAAACTAGTTCATCCACTATGGAAATGAGTATGGAGGTTCCTCAAAAGACTAGGCATGGGAGCTGGAGTGGTGGCTCCGTGGTTGGAGTGCTTGCCTGGCATGCAAGGTTTGAACCTCAGCACCACATACACAACTAAGTGTCATAGAAACTAAAACCAGATTTAAAAAATAAAAGGAATTGATTATCTCTTAAGGAAAAAAGAAAAAGAAAAAAGAAACCACCATATGACCCAGCTATAACCACTCCTCAGTATTTATCCCAAAGAATTAAAGTCATCATAGTGTAGCAATACATGCATACCCCCATGTTTCCAGCAGCACAATTCACAACAACCAAACTATGGAACCAGACTAGGTGTCCATCAGTGGATAAAGAAGACATGGTATATATACACAATGGAGTTTCATTCAGCCATAAAGACAAACAAATTATGTCATTTTGGCTTCCTTTGTAGCTTTCCAACCATCTTGGCTACTGCTCTTGGTTGGTGGCCATCCCTTATATAAGGCAGGAAGATGGTGGCCACAAAGAAGACAAAAAAATTCTCTGGAGTCAATCAACTCTAGACTTCCACATATAGTGGAAACAATATGCTGGGGTACCAGCAGACTCTGAAGATGACCAGCCAGGGGAAAGTGAAGTTGATAATCCTTAGTAAGAACTGCCAGCTTTGAGGAAATCTGAAATGGACTATTGTGCCATATTGGCCAACTGGGTCTACAGTGGCAATAACATTGAATTGTGCACAGCATATGCACACTGTCTATCATTGATCCAGGTGACTGTGACTGTGATAGCATTAGAGGTATGCCAGAAAAGACTGATGAAAAGCAAACCATACAAAATTTTTCTTCAATAAAACTTGCAAGAACTCATTTAGAAAAAGAAATTATATCATTTACAGGAAAATGGATGGCACTGGAGACCAATATGTTAAGCAAAATAAATCAAACTCAGAAAGTCAACAGTTGTATGTTTTCTCTTTTATATAAAAGCTAGAGAGAGAGAAAAAAAAAAAACAAAGGTGGGGACAGATCTTGTGAAAATCAAAGGGACATCAATAGAGGAAAGTGACCAGGGAAGGGAAGAAGGAAGGAAGAGGAGAAGTGCTAGGGAGTGATATTGGCCAAATTATACTTTTATATTATGTATTATGTGCATGCACGATATGTAACAACAAATCCCATCAGAATGCATAATTATAATTCACCAATAAAAAATGTGTTGGGGGAAAACACCATGAACTATCACTTCACAGTGGACAATAACATGCCTTAAAAAGAAGAGGAGAAACTGGAATCCTCTTACCTTGTATGTGGGAATATAAAATACTATAGCTCCTTTGGAAACAGTTTCACAGTCCCTTAAAACGTTAAACACAGAGCTGGGGATGTGGTCCAATGGTATAGCACTTGCCTAGCATACATGAGGCTCTTGACTGAATCCCCAGCATAGCAAAAAAAAAAAAAACAAAACCAAAAAAGTTAAACAGCATTGTTATATGAAACAGCAATTCAAATCCTCACTTTATATCTGAGAGAAATGAAAACATATGTCCACACAAATGTTGATAGCTTATTCTCGAAGCCAGAAAGTGGAAATATGATGTCCATGAACAGATAAACAAAATGTGGTATGTTTATACAATGGACATAATTAAGCAATAAAAAATAAGGAAGTACTGATATATGCCATAACTTGCAGGAACTTTGAAAACATTATGCTAAATGAAATAAGCCAAATTACACAATTTCATTGATATGAAATGTACAGTATAGACAAATCTATAGAAGAGAAAAGATTAGTGGTTGCCTAATTCGGGAGATGGATAGGGGAACAGAAAATGGGAAATGACTGTGAAATGACTGTTAATGGTTACAGAGTTTCTTTTGATGTGGTAAAAATGTTCTATAATAGAATGGTGATGGTTGTACTATTCTACGAATATACCCAAGACCACTGAACTCTACATCTTAACTGAGTGAAATTTATGGCATGTATATTATATCCTCAGTATCTTTTTTTCTTTTTTTTTTGTACCAAGGATTGAACTCAGGGGTGCTTAATCACAGAGTCACATCCCCAGCCCTTTTTCTTTTTTATTTTGAGACAGGGTCTCACTAAGTTGCTTAGGGCCTCACTAAGTTGCTGAGGCTGGCTTTTGAACTCATGATCTTCCTGCCTCAGCCTCTCAAGTGTGCACCATCACACCTGACTTCTGTATTTTTTTTTAATTACTTGGCAGATGTATTGTTGTTGTGGTGTTTGTTTTTATTTGGAGAAGGGGTCTTGTTATGTTTACCAGGCCAGTCATAGAACTTCTGAACACAAGTCTTCTTCCCTGCCCAGCCTCCTAAGTAGCTGGGTCTATAGGCAAGTGCCACTGTGCTTAACTGGAGATGGGTTTGTTATTGTTGTCAGTTTGTTTTTAATCTCCCCTTTTACTTTCCTCTGTACTTTTTTATTGTTATTGTTTGTTTGTATTTTGAAATAGGGTTTCACTAAGCTACCAAGACTGACTCTGGAACTTGCAATGCTCCTGCCTCAGGATCTAGAGTATTTGAGATTACAGGCATGTGCCACCACTTCCAGCTCAGGAAATGTATTTTTTAACTTACTAGTTCTTCCCTAGAGACTGTGATTCACTATTCGCAAGAAACTGCATTCTTTATCTCTCCAGGTAATTCTGATGTTACTGATTCAGAAGCCTTTGAAAAACATAACCCCAAAGGTACAGGTATCCAGGAGCTTAGGTAATAAAAAGATGCGTATAGTAATAAGATAGCAAGTATTGAGTTTTTACAATGTGCTAAGTACTATGTTGAGTGCTTTACAAGTACATGAACTATTACAAGTACTATTGTTATATTATTCCTCCATCACTACATGCACACGTGAAAACGGAGGAACAAAGGGGTTTGGCAATTTGTCTAAGATCACATGGACAGTGGCATGTAGGTAAGCTCCATATATTGTGGTTAAGTTGCTGTGCCTGAGAAAATGAAAAGAATTTGGGTTGGGTTAAGTTGGGTTGGGTTGGGTTGGGTTGTTTTGTTGTAGTTGAGGAGGAAAGACAGAGAACAGAAAAAAGGGAGCAAGCAAGGTGATTGATTCTCTCCTGAGAAACCAAAGGTCCCAGATGATGTGTGGGTTACCTAGAGAGGAAGACAGGGAGGCTCTGAAATATTGAGTCAATACCTATAAGCCACACACCTGAAACCTGGGTAGTTTTTTCTTTACCATTTATTGAGTACCTACTATTGACAAATTCTATGGACAGTCAAGCCAGAACATTTCATTGAATCCAAACACCAAGCTGATTCTGGCCATTTTTTTTTAAAAGAGAATCAATTTTATTTAGTTTTTCAAGTGGCTTTCGTTGTTCTGACACTTCATTGTGTACGTGGTGCTGGGCTTTGAACCTGTGTCCTTGAGCATGCCAGGCAAGTGCTGTAACCACTGAGCCACCACTCCAGCCCAATTCTCGCCATTTTTAACATAAATCAGTGAATTAGAAGGCTGTGAGGGGGCTTACCACCTCAAGAGAAGCCTGGGAACCAGACTTAGAATAGTCAGCGTTTGAGCAGGAAACAACCCAAGGCCTGGTTAGAAGAACCACCTATCCGGTTAACCATTCCACCTCCAGAATGTCAAGGAAGAACTCTAACCACTGAGCAACTGCCCCAGCCCTATAAAATTATATTGTTATATTGTTTCCATGTACAAGCATGTAACAACAAATCCCTTCAATATGTACAAGTATAATGCACCAATGAACAATGTGGAAAAAAGAGAAAATGATATATAAGAAGTTAGATGGAGAATTTATCATGCTTAGCTTAAAACAGCACATTCCAAAGGCCCCTGGGCAAAGTCAATTCAGTAAAGGCAATTTTGATGCTCAATTGAAAAGAAAAAAAAATGACAAATACCCCTAAATAATGATAGACAGACATGGTCCCTCCCATATTGGAGTTAATGGACTAGCAGTGATCATCCTAAATAGAAGTAAGCAGACAAATAAAATTATTAGAGTTTTTATTAGACCTATGCAGGCCACAGACCAGGAACAAGGAGCTTTGAGTGAAAGAGGCCAATGTCATTTTAGTTATGTGAGCAAGAGACAAGGTGAGAATAGGCAAGAGCCAGATCTTTATGGTTCATGATACTAAGTTGAATTCTTATTCCAAAAGCAATGGGAAATCCACTAATTCACTGAAGGGTTTCAAGTAGAATTGGAACATGATCACAACTTAGATTTTTTTTTTTTGGTTTGGTACCTAGAATTCAACTCAGGGGCACTTAACCACTGAGACACATCCTCAGCCCTTCTTCTTTTTTATTTTGAGACAGGGTCTCACTAACTTGCTTAGGACCTTGCTAAATTGCTCTGAATTTGTGATCCTCCTGCCTTAGCCTCCTGAGTCACTGGGATTACAGATGTGCACCAACTTAGATTTTCTTTTAAGAGGGAGAGAAGGAGAGAAAAAGAGAGAATTAACTTATTTATTTTTTCATCTGGTTTTTGTTTTTTCTAACACTTAGTTGTATATGTGGTACTGGGGTTTGAACCTGGGTCCTTGTGCATGCCAGGCAAATGCTCCAACTGTTAAGCCACTGCTCCAGCCCCCACAACTTAGATTTTTTTTTAAGAGAGAAGGACAGTGAGAGAGAGAAAGAGAGAATCACTTTTATTTAGTTTTTTGTGTAGCTTTTGTTTCTCCGAGGCTTCGTTGCGCACGTGGTGCTGGGGTTTGAACACAGGTCTTTGCACATGGCAGGCTAGCGCCATAACCGATGAACCACTGCTCCAGCCCCACAACTTAGATTTTTAAAACATCCTTCTGGGGCTGGAGGGTGGCTCAGTGGTTACCCTGCTTGCCTGGCATACGCGAGGATGTGGGTTCAAACCCCAGCACCACATATACAATGAAGTTTCGGAGCGATAAAAGTCACCTGGAGAACTAAATTAAACAATTGATTCTCTCTTTCTCTCTCACAGTCCCTCTCTTTCTTTGAAAAAAAAGGGGGGTGGCTAGAGATGTAGTTCAGTGGTAGAGCGCCCTAGGTTAAATCCCTGGCACACACACACAAAATCCCTCTGTATCTTTTCACTGGCTCCCAACCCTGTATCTTATAAAGGCCTAATTAACAATTCTCTGTGACTTTCATTAATAAAAACTTGAAAAACAGTAAGTTGAAGCAAAAATTTCAGACTGATGAGCACACAAAATCTTTAAACACAATTTTTTTCCTCCTAAGCTGCATGATGACCAGTCAACATTAATAAATAAATAGCTAGGTGTGGAAGTTCGTGACATTCCAACCATAGCAAACGTCATCCTGTTAAGAAAACAAGACCAAGATATAAACAAGGTATAAACCTAAATATGTCCATATATGTCCTTTCCCCTTGGAAGGCAATAGTACTTTGTTGTACTGGTAATGTACACAGAGGTCCAGAGCAGTGGGGTGTGACAGGACCAGACCAGGCCACATGCCTTCCATGATCAAGGTGCCTGGTCTGGGGCGGGGGCTCCAGCTGGGAAGGTGGGGACAGGCAGAAGCACGGTGGGTTGGAGTTATCTTTAGATTTGAACCCACTTTGGTGGTGGCAAAACAAGTATTGATAAAATGTATGATTCTTTAAATAATGTTTATAGAAATCAACCCAAACATAAACTTGCTAGATATGGTAGGGATGAAAAGGAAAGTATTTGAGAAAATACTTTCAGCAAAGGAAAAACAAGAATAAACTGGGCACAATGGCGCACCTGTAATCCCAATTACTCAGGAGGCCAGGTCAGGAGGATTGCTTGAACCCAGGAATTTAAAGCCATTTTGGGCAACGTAGTCAGATCCCATCTAAAAAGACAGAGAAGAAAGAAAAGTAAGGACACTCACACACACGCACACAGAGAAAGAGAGAGAGAGAGAGAGAACCCAGAACCAGACACAGTGGCAGTCACCTGTAATCCCAGAGACTCAGGAGGCTAAAACAGGAGGATTTCAAGTTCAAGGCCAGCCTCAGCAAGTTAGTGAAGCCCTAAACAACTTGGGGAGATGCTGTCTCAAAGTAAAAAACGAAAAATAAAAGGTCTGGGGATGTGACTCAGTGGTTAGCTCCTGACTGATCTAAACCCTGGGTTAGCTCTCTAGTACCAAAAAAAGAAAGAAAGAGAGGGGAAGAGGGAGAGAGGAAGAGGGAGTGAAAAAAAGAAGGAAGAGAAACAAAGTCAGGTCCCCTATAAATGCAAAAGGAGGATTAAAGGCATAGCAATGGCTTTATAAATGGTAATTGCAGATTTTTTAAACCAGGAAATAAGTATATAAAAATTTAAAAGCAAACGCTAACAATTCAAGTGGGAGTGTAGAACACAGTAGCATGTAGGGAAAGATAATTAAAACTATCCTTGAGATTGAAAAAGTAGGAAGGGCCTGATCTACTCCAATGTTCAGATTGGTAAACTAAGGTCCCAATAGCATTGGCAGGCCCAGGATTGCAGAGCAAGCCAGTGGTGGCACTGGGCCCAGAAACCAGGGTTTCTTCCATTGGTCTCCTACACTAGCAGCTTCTTGTTCCTGGGTTGGGGTTTCTGGTGAGGGTCCCTGGGAGACCCACAAGCAACTCCCTTCTCAACCCTCCACCCAGGTATTGTTAAGGACCCAAAAGGAACCAGGGATCAGGATTTACATAACGTCCTGAGAAGAGGTTTGTGGGACACAGTGCCCCCAGCTCTATCAATTTCCTTCCTGTCCACTACCCACAAATACCCACAATTGCAAAAGCCATCCTGTTAGGAAAGCAAGACCAAGATGTTTAGGCCATGCCAAGCTACACCTAAAATCCAAAGACTATAGATTGGCTCCACCACTCCCAAGCTCTTCTCTCAGAACCCATCTTCCTCCCCAGAAGCCACACTCTCCCCAAGTCTGTATTCAAGCCCCTCATGCCCTAACCCCAAAAATACATGTACTTCTCTGTTGTGAAAAAGAACACAGGTAGAGTGGACTTTATTTGTTAATTCCTGCTATCCATTCTCCTTTTCTCTTTTCCAAAAAAGTCCTGAATTTCCCAGGCATACGATTTGAGTGGATTGATCTCAACCTCATTCCAGGAACGGATCCTAAATGATTTAAACTAATCAATGCATGCCAAACCCCAAGTGATCACTACTGGTTGAAGGATGAGCCAAATTGGGTCCATCAGAGCCAACAAGATTCAATCGTGGGATTTGGTTTTGAGCCATTTGGAGAAATGAGCTTAATTTTTTTGCTGCTGGTCGTGAGCTTGGAAGCACCCAGTCCTAGGAGCTGCTGTCCGACATTCCTCAGATTTATGTATACAAGACAAGACAAGGCTAAGGCTTGACTCATTGTACGAGGAAAGACACAATAAGCCACCTTTCCATGTAAACAGTTTGTTACTTCCTTATGATCTTGTCCCTCACACCAAAAAGAATGACATGGAAACAAAAAAAGCACCTTAAAACCGCAACACTAGTTGCACAGCTACTGAGGAGTTAATTGTACAGGACAGTTAAAACTTTCATGTTCCAGCTGCATCGTGAATAGGGTGAGGCTGAAAAACCCATGCCTCATCATAACCTGGGGAGCGACGAAACTCTCTCATGTCACCTCCCAGGGGATACAGGAGGCAAGTGGGAGATGGCCTCCTTGCCTGACGGCAAACCTCCAATCTTTTCCTGTTCTGAGAGGGTCACAAGGCATTCTGCCGAGATTCAGGTAAACGTTTCAAACCTTAGCCCTTCAAAGCTCCTACATTTACCAATCCTTAAACTTTATTTAAGCCCAGGATTTGACTCCCCAAATGTCTGTTAAAGCCCAAGCTGTTGCAGGTTGAGTTGTGCATATAAAAAGTTGTTTTTATTTCCAGCATTTCCATGTGTATTGTAGCAGGAAGTTACAGATATTTTCAGAAAAGGAAGTCAGACTCAGTACTTAGTAGACTCAATTGTCACTGTCTGTTTATTTGTCTGTTTTCTCCGTGAGTATCAAGCTCTGGGAGGGCAGGGACTGAGGCTGACTCATTTCTGAGACAAGTCACCCAGCCCAAGACCTGGCACGGAATAAATGTTCAGTGCATTTGTTGATACTTTACCTCTACTTGAATACTTCTGGTGATGGGGAACCCATTCTCTCCTAGGTAGCCTTTTGCTTTAGGGAGGGTTGTGTTACATGAGTGGCCACCTGGCTAATGGGGGACAGCATCTCCTTCCTATGGGTGCATCCTTCCCAACTCAGCTTCTCCATCCGGATTCTACAGGGGGTGCGGGGGGTCCAGTGCTTGGCCCATCATAGTGCTAACCAAGACTTTGAGTATCGATTCAGAAGAGGAGCAGACCAGGTCTGGACATAATGTGTCATTGAAGAAGTCTAAAGTGGCACAATGTTTTAGGATAGTGAGGTGGCAGTGTCTGTTAAATTTGAAATGTGTATATTTTTTACTCAACTCATTCCTCTGAAACTATTCAGGACAAAGATAGTCCCTGTAGCATTGTGGCAGCAATACATTGAAAGCCACCAAAATCTCCATCGATAAGTGATTAAATAAATGCACTAGAGTCATTTGGAGGAAAACTGTGAGGCAGAGTTTTTGTTGTTTTTTTACTTTGGTTGTTTTTTTAAGAGAGAGGGAGAAGGGCTGCAGCGGTGGCTCTGCAGTTAACGGCACTTGCCTGGCATATATGTAAGGACCCGGTGCGAACCCTCGAACCACATACACAAGGAAGTGTTAGAGCAATGAAAGCAACAGGAAAACTAAATAAAAATGATTCTATTTCTCTTTCTCACTCACTGTCCCTCTCTCTGATTTTTTTCTTTTTTTAATGAGGTGGATCTATGTGTGTTGATGTAGGTGGAGCTCCAAGATACATTGCTGAGTGAAAAGTATGAGTTTGTACTACAGTGTGTGTAATATGATGTATTTAGGTAAAAACAAACAAACCTATCAGCAGTATAAATTGGCACCTTGTGGAGGCTATTAGAACCTTCAATATTGAAAATGTTACTTAAAACTTTTAAATAACCAGCTAATTCCCACTAACGTATTTATTTTACAAATACATGTGTAAGACGAAGGATACAGCTGTGAATCACATTGTTTGTAATAATAAAATTTTGGAAACAACATTTTTTTCATGGAGGACTAGGTAAATATGAAGGGATACCACACATGTGTAAAATAAAATAAGGTCGCTCTCCGTATGGATAAGGGAAGGTGCACAAGATATAGCGTGAGTGGAAAAAAATAAAAACAACAAAATGTAGAATGGAATCTCTATTTGTATGAAAAATACTATGTGTTATATGCATTGCCTTTTTTTTTTTTTTTTTTTTTTTTGGTACTGGATTGAACCCAGGGGTGCTCTATTACTGAGCTACATCCCCAGCCCTTATTTATTTATTTAGACAGAGTCTTGCTAAGTTGCTCAGGCTGGGCCCAAACTTGGGATTCTCCTGCCTTAGCCTCCCAAGTTGCTGTGATTACAGGCCTGTGCCACTGTGTCTGGCTGCATTGAGCTTTACATGCATAGAATTCCTCTGAAAGGACTCACAGGAAACTGGCATTGGTGTTTGCCTCCAGAAGACCTCTGGTTGGGGAATGGGGAGGAATGGACACTTGCTTTTCATTGAATTCTCTGTCAAAACTTCATTTTTTTTTTTTTTTTTTTGGTACCAGTAATTGAATCTAGAGGTGCTCAGCTCCTAAGCCACATGTTGTCCTTTTTTTTTTGGAACTAGGGATTGAACTTAAGGGTACTTAACCACTGAGCTGCCACCCCACGCCATTTTTTCATTTTCATTTTTTATTTTGAGACAGGGGCTCACTAAATTGCTGCCGAGGCTGACTTAACTTGCAATCCTCTACCTCGGCCTCCCGAGTTGCTGGGATTACAGGCGTGCACCACCATGCCTGGCTCATTTATTTATTTATTTATTTATTTTTTAAGAGAGAGGGACAGTGAGAGAGAGAGAGATGAAGTGAGAATCAATTTTATTTCATTTTTCACGTGGCTTTCATTGCTTCAAGACTTCGTTGCGTACATGGTGCTGGGGTTCGAACTCGCATACTTTCGCATGCCGGGCAAGAGCCATAACCACTGAGCCACGGCTCCAGCCCTATTTTTTTTTTTTTTTTTTTTTTTTTTTTTTAGACAAAATCTCACTAAGCTACTTAGGGCCTCCTTAATTGCTGAGGCTGGCCTTAAACTTGGCAATCCTCCTACCTCAACCTCCAGAGCCCCTGGGATTCACAGGCATACTCAACTGTGCCAAGCTCAAAACTTTGAAGTTTTGACCCATGTCCTTTATAATTAAATAATTTTAAACCATAATTCTAAAACTAAAAACAATGCAAGTCTGACAAAAATACTACCTGTATGTGTGCATATATGTTGCATAGTAAAGGGAAAGAAGGCTACACTTCAAACTGTTAGCAGTAGCAGGTCTCTGGGATTGAACAGGGCAGTCAAAGGTAACCTTGAGTTTATCTTGTTTGTTTGAACTTTATATTTGTGATTTTATATTTGTCTACAGTGTGCTGGAGTTGGTGATTTGCACCTGTAATCTCAGCTCCTTGGGAGGATGAGGCAAGAGGATGAACACTTTAAGACCAGCGTGGACAACATAGCAAGACCCTATCTCAAAAAAAAAAAAAAAGTTAAATTAAATAAATAAATGAATAATTATAAAGATTGGATTTTTTACAATATTTTTGTAAATTGTTAGATTGTTTAAAATCCATTTTAATTTTTTTATTAAGAAATTTAGTTGTTGGGGCTGGAGCGGTGGCTCAGCGGTTTCGGCACTTGCCTGGCAAGCACGAGGACCCGGGTTCAAACCCCAGCACCACGTACACAACTGAGTGTTGGAGCAACTAAGGCCATGTGAAAAACTAAATAAAGTTGTTTCTCTCTTTTTCTGTCTCTCTCACTATCCCTCTCTCTTAAAAAAAAAAAAAGAAATTTAGTTGTTGAGGGGTTGGGGATTTAGCTCAGTGGCAGAGCGCTTGCCTAGCACGTGCAAGGCCCCAAGTTCGGTCCTCAGCCCTGAAAAAAAAAAAGAAATTTAGTTGTTGAACAATCAAAAATGCTTCCAATGAAACAATATGATATATATAATATATATATATATATATATATTCTAAAAATTAGATTTACTCCCTAGAGCGCCCATAATTTCCCACCCTTATCCTTCCCCCACCCCTCCCCCCCTCCTTCCCAATACATCGCTATGAATGCCTTAGGTTGTGTGTCACTACACCTTTGCTGGGTTTAATACATGAGAGTTGACCACCTTTCACACTGGCCAGCATCTAGCTCCAGCCTCCACAGTTGAGTGAAGACATTCGACCCTTGGCTCTCTGGGTTAGGCTGACTTCACTCAGCATGATTTCTTCCATAGCCATCCATTTACCTTCAAAGGATTCAATCTCATTGTTTCTAATTGCTGCGTGAGAACTCCATGGTATATATGTACCACAGTTTTTGGATCCATTCATCCAGTGAGGCGTTTCTGGGTTGTTTCTATTTTTTAAAATAGATTTCAGGTGTTGTTTTGGTTTGGCGATGAGGTGGCCCCCAAAAGCTCCTGTTTTAATGCAGGAATGTTGAGAGGCAAGGGATTGGATTGTGAGAGCTGTAACCTAATCTGTCCAACCTATTTTTTTTAAAAGAGAGGGACAGCGAGAGAGAGAGAATCAATTTTATTCAATTTTGCATATGACCTTCATTGCTCCGACACTCGTTGTGTACGTGGTGCTGGGGTTTGAACCCACATGGTGCTGGGGTTTGAACCCACGTCCTCATGCATGCCAGGCATGCGCCAAAACTGCTGAGCCAACACTCCAGCCCCATCCAACCTTTTTTTAATGGTAGTCTTTTTTTTCCTTTTTTCAAGAGAGGAAGAGTGGGAGAAAGTGAGAATAAATTTTACTTAATTTTTTATGTGGCTTTTATTGCTCCAACACTTCTTTGTGTATGTGGTGCTGAGGTTCGAACCTGGAGCCAGTGCTCCAGCCCTTTTCATCCTATTTTGAATAAGGGGATGGTAACTGTAGGCAGGTGGGGCATGGCTGGAGGAGGTGGGTCACTGGGGGCGTGCACTGCAATGGTGCATCTTCTCTGCGGGCCCCTTTTTTCTCTCCTTTTATTTTTTTTTTTAAGAGAGAGGGACAGTGAAAGAGAGAGAAAGAGAGAATCATTTTTTTATTTTTTATTTTTAGGTTTTCATGTGGCTTTCATGGCTCCCTCACTTTGTTGTGTACTTTGGTGCTGGGGTTCCAACCTGCGACTTCGCACATGCCAGCAAAAGCCTTAACCACTGAGCCATCGCTTCAACCCCTCTCTCTACTTCTTCTTCTCCTTCTTCTTCTTCTTTTTTTTTTTTTAAAGAGAAAGGGACAGGGAGAGAGAGAAACAATTTTTATTTAGTTTTTCATGTGACTTTTGTTACTCCAAGCATTTTTGTGTGCGTGGTGCTGGGGTTTGAACTCACATACTCGCACATGCCAGGCAAGTGCCTTAACCAACGAGCCACCACTCCAGCCCCTGTCTCTCTACTTCTTGACTCCCTGCTTTGAGTCACTTTCCTCTGCTGGACTCTTCCCTTATGATGTGCTGCCATACCTTGGGCCCAGAATAATAAAGTCAGCTCTCTTTTTTTAAAAAAATTTTTAAGAGAGAGGGACAGAGAGAGAAAGAGAGAAACAACTTTATTTAATTTTTCACATGGCCTTAGTTGCTCCAACACTCAGTTGTGTACGTGGTGCTGGGGTTTGAACCCAGGTCCTCGTGCTTGCCAGCCAAGCGCTGAAACCACTGAGCCACCGCTCCAGCCCCAAGTCAGCTCTCTTTAGACTGAGATCTCTGAAACCATAAGCACCAAAGAAACTTTGTCCATGTCAGTTATTTTGGTCACAGAAATGCAAAAGCTGACTGAAACAAGTGGAGAAACAAGGCTGACTCTTCCCATCACCCCCAGGGTTTCTTAACCACTGAGCATGTAAAGTTGCTTGGGGCCTTGCTAAATTGCTGAGGCTGCCTTTGAATTTGAAATCCTCCTGCCTCAGCCTCCTGAATAGCTGGGATTACAGGTGTGCACCATCACACCCAGTGGAGGCTGACTTTCCTTCTGAGGAAGGATTCCTGTTGTGCCCTTTATCCCACCTGCCTTCCTCAATTACAGTGTGACTTAGAGGAGGTACCTGGGCTACTTTACTAACATCATTGTTCCAAACAGCCTCTCCTGTCACCTCTCACCCACTTGATTCCCTTTGTCAGTGTTCTTTCTGGGTTGAGAAACCAGAGCTAACTGATTATAGAACCAGAGCCAACCAATTATAAGGTTATATTTGCAGAGGGCACCATCAATGGAAGATTGGGCAGAGTCAGCCCATGAAAAAGGGGACATCTGGCTCTGACCTCTTTGTTCTTCTCCTTTGATGCCCCACCACCTTATGCCTTCTACGATGTATATTTCTCTCTTGAATCCATTCAGGGGATAAGGCTTGTGGAAAGCTCATTGACTGTATGTATGGGAATTCACCATCGTCCTGTCTTGTATTTAAGTGGCTTCTAAGGCAGGCAATGCAGGCTGGGTGTGTAGTTCAATGGTAGAGCATTCACCTAGCATGTGTGGGCATCTAGGTTCCGTCCCTAGCGCCCCCCAAAAAATAAAGAGTGGGGCAATGTTTAATTTTGAAGGAGGAAGACATAATAACGGTGGGATTTCTTTTCTTTTTTCATTTTAAGAGAGAGAAGGACAGTGAGAGATAGAGAGAAAGAGAGAATCAATTTTCTTTCATTTTTCATGTGGCTTTTGTTGCTCCAAAATTTCATTGAGTACGTGGTACTGGGGTTTGAACTCACATCCTCCCGCATGCCAGGCAAGTACCATAACCATTGAGCCACTTCTACACCCCCTTTACAATAAATTATTGAGGTCCCTGACTCAAAAGTGAATTTTTTAAGACTGGGGGTGTAGCTCCAGTGGTAGAATGCTTGCCTAGAATGCATGAAGTTCTTGGGTTTGAGCCCCAGTACTGCAAAAGAAAAAAGCCCTAAAACAAACAAGCAAACAACAACAACAACTACAAAAACCCCAGAATTTCCCCCAAGTCTTCCTCCCCTCCCCTCCTTTTTCTTCTTACCTCTCCATTCTGTCTTGGTCACTGTTTTATCTCAGTCCTATATCTCAAAATTCTAGAAAGACTGAGCAGAAAGAAAAGTGAACAAGCATAGCTCCACTGTATAGCTAGAGAAATGGAGGCCCATAGAGGGACAGAGTCACCCAGGGTCATGTAGCAAGTTGGGAGCACAGCCAAGTCAAACAAGGGTGCCGGACTCCTGATTTGAAATCGTATTCCAAGCCTTTCAACCCATTTGCCCCAAAGCAAGCTCTTTCTCTCCTTCAAAGCCTGGCTCAGATATCCTCTCTTCCAAGGAAGTCTTCTTTGAACCCCCCTGTTTTTAGATTCCTTTAGCACCTTGTCCTACCCCTGTCATAGCTCTTATCTCTCTGAATTATAATGTCTCTGTTTATGTTTCTATTTATACTGAGTTAGAATCTTAAATATAGAAAAGGCATCTGTCTCCCAGAAAGTAACTCAGCATTCCTGGGTGTGTGGTGAGTTCAAAGTGTGTAGTGATTGAAGAGACATGCCATGTGTTTTGGGAGCTCTAAGGAGGAAGAGATTACTTCCTCCCTCTCAAGGAGATCCTAGAGAGCTTCCTGGAAGAAGAACCAGTTTGCTTATAGCTAACCTGGATTCATATCCCACACATTCAAATTACTGAATTTCAACTTTGGCAAAAGAAAAAAAATTTTTTTCCTCCTAGTTGTAACCTATTTATTAGGAATTTCACAAAAATGGTTGCATTAAAACAAAATTACTGGGGCTGGAGGGAGCAGTGGCTCAGCAATTATGGCGCTTGCCTAGCATATGCAAGGACGAGTGTTTGAAACCCAGCACCATGTACACAACAAAGTGGTGGAGCAACAAAAGCCACATGAAAAACTAAATAAAATTGATTCTCTCTTTCTCTCTCACTCACTGTCCCTCTCTCACTTTAAAATAAAAATCCTGACAAAATTACTAAAGTAAGAGTAGTTGCTTTTTTTTTTTTCAGTACTAGGGCTTGAACCCAGGGCCTCACTCATGCTAGATGAGTGCTGTATCTCACACCCAGCTACACACCCAGCCTTCAAGTTGCCTCAGAAAACAAAGCCCCCAAGCCCTCTTTGAGTACACATGTATTAGTTTTCTATTGCTGCGTAACAAACCACCACAAACCAAGGGGCTCAAGACCATGCCCATGTATTCACTCGCTGTTCTACAAATCAGAAGCCCAGGCATGAGTCATCTGAATTTTCTGCTCAGGGTCTCACAAGGCTGAAATCAAGGTTTGGCCAGCTGTGTCCTCATGTGGAGGCTCAGCTGGGGAAATACTGGCTTCCAAGTACCCTCGGTTTGTTAGAAGAATTAAAAGAGGAATCTTCTCATGGTGGTATTACTGAGGCTTCTGTGTTCTATGTGTTGGTTGGAGTGTGGGAGACCACAGTATCTAAAGTCACCTCTTGGGTCCTTTTACACTCTACAGCTCCATGGGCAACGCAGGAAGTTCTACTATTCAAGAAAATTTGAAGAAAATGATTTTATGTTAGGTAAAAATACTGTCTATTTTCCACACATACATTCTAATTTCGTTTTCTTTTCTTTTTATCAGTTGGGATTGAACCCAACTGATTGGTTCCATTCCATTGAGCTACATCCCCAGCCCCTTTTTATTTATTTTGAGACAGGGTCTAAGTTACTTAGAGCCTTGCTAAGTTGCTAAGGCTGGCCTCAAACTTTCAATCCTCCTACCTCAGCCCCCCAAGTTGCTTGAGACTACAGGCATGTGCCACGAGAACCAGTCCTTATTTTCCTCATCTGTAAGATGGGGATAACCATAATGCCCATCTTGGAGGGCTACAGGCACATATTAAATGTCAATATATGTTGTTGTGGGGTCTGATTATCTATTGATGCATAGTGAGACCACCAGAGACCAGAGTAAAAAAGAAAAAAAAAACGTTTATTTTGGGGACAGAGAAGAAACCGGCTGGTGCATCAGGGCTGTGGCTCCAAAGCAAAGTTCAGGGAGAGAAGCAGGCCCGAGTGACTCAAGCAGGCTGTTTTTAAAAGAAAAATTTGGCAGGCTTACAAACAGGCTTTCAAAAGGGGTCCTTCTCCAAGAAATGCAGACAGCAAGTTTCGGTTTATCTGTTACAAATTGCACCTGGCGGGCTAGCAGGGCAGCCTAGCAGGGCAGACTAGGCGGGGAGCTAAACTATCCAGATCTGAAACTGGCAGCTCCAGAGGGCTGCTTCACAGAGACAGTCGCAACGACCTTGACTATTTCTGTCCGTTTACCAGAGCACAATTCAAACATTTTATTTCCTACCATTTTGGCATGTTCAATTCTAATTAAATATATTTGGTTTATATCAGAGGGTCTCTACCCTTTTACAATATAAACTACTAATTATGTTAACCCTAAAGAATAGAGAGACAGGGAAATTAGTTGGGTGAGGGGCAGGGATCCCTAGGTGGAGGAAACTGCAAGAGCAAAATGCTGAAAGCAGGAAAACTACGGGTTTGGAGAATGTCTGTTTGTATTGTGTGTGTGTGTGTGTGTGAGAGAGAGAGAGAGAAACAGAGAATATGAACAGAGAGAGTGCTGAGGACAGTTTCTGTCATCCTTCCAGTTAGGATTCACTGGGTGCTTACTCTGTACCAGGTGTCATAGGAGAATGCCTGTTTGCAGTGTGAATTTCAGCCTAGAGGTAGTAGGGAGCCATGGAGAAGAGTGACTTTCCACAGAAGGGAACCCCTGCCCACCCTTTCCTCTCCAGCCTCAAAGTCTGCTGGGGACTCAGTCACCAAAGCCAAGTCCCAGGAGGGAGGTGCCAGAATCTGACTCAGGCTGAGAAAAGGAAAGAGTGCACAACCCCAGGCACCAATCCCTTTCCTCTTGCTTCTCTGCGACCCCGAAGCTATTCCTTCTAACCATCCTTGAGTGGGAAGGGATGCAATTCTTTCTCTTTTAAAGTTGAAGTGTGGGAATTCATGCTGGACACACACTTCAAAGCTTACTTAGGTCAACACTCACAAACATAGCTCCAGAAATCCAAAGTCACCACCCTCTTATCCGGGGCTGATGGATAAAGCTTCCTGCCTCTCCACTCTGGTGTCAATTCTGTCCTGAGCATCACCTCCTCACTGCCAATTTGTATGAGTACAGTTCACCCAATCAAAGCTGGATGCCTGGAGATTGACATTGGGAGGTACTGCTAAAGTAGCCTGGAGCCAACCCTTTCACAAATGGGGAAACTGAGGCTTAGAAAATGGAATCAACTGGTCCAGGATCAGGCAGGATTAAATCTGGATTTACTTACCAAGCATGGTGGCATGGGCCTCTAGTTCCAACTATTCAGGAGGCTAAAGCAGGAGGATTGCTTAAACCCAGGAGTTCAGACCAGCCTGGGCAAAGTAACTAGATGTCATCTCAAAACAGTAAAATAAAATAAGATCTAGATTTACTGACAATCAAGATGTTTTTCATGGTGTACATGCATAGACACAGATACACAGTCTACAGTTACCCTGAAATTCAGACATCTCTGGGTTGAAACACAAAACTCTTTGAGCAGAAGTTCTTGGGATATGGCCCCTTGTTAAAGTATTAGGCCATTTGTCGGCGAAATGTGAAGACTGTGTCTGCCCTGGCTGAATTTACCAATTTATAGTTTCCCTCCTTCCAGGCATGGGTGGTGTGCACCCATAGTAGTAGTTCCAGCTACTCAGGAGGCTGAGAAGGGAGGATCGCTGGAGCCCAGGAGTTTGGTGCCAGCTTGGGCAACATAATACTTGTCTTTAAAAAAAAATTTCCATGTCAGTTTCTTCACCAGTAAAATGGGAGGAATATATGATCTATACCTGAAGGCTTCCTCTTAGCCTCACCCTCGATCTTAAGAAAAGGTGGGTAAGGCAGAGGGGCGGGGAGTGGCACATAAGTTCTATAGTCAAGCACACAGACTTGTTCATACCTGTGAGTATACACAAGATCCCATGAGTGTCACACCCAGACTGACACATCTCCTGCTCTTTGAAGTGTGTGTGTGGGGGGGGTCAAGCCAGCAGGAAGTCCCCAGGGCACAGTGAGGGCAAGCCCACGACCTAGACAGGAATTGAAGGGTGACCTCTTGACCTCCAATCCTGGAACCCATAATATTGGGCAGACGCTCACATCTGGGCATGGGTTAGATGGGTGTGGGCAGCGTGGGTGTGAGCTCATGAGCACGTGTTTATTTGTACATGGATGCCTTCATGTGAATGCATGCATGGCCATGTGTATACATGTAAGTACATAGGAATAGTACCTTATATCCAATTGGAAATGAAACTCCAGGGTTACTCTCCTCATGATGCCCATTATCTCTTTTTTGTTTGTTTATTTCCATTGCCTCTTTTTTATAGCCCCCAGGTCCCAACTAGGGCCCCCAGGCTCACTCCCAGTGGCCAGGATGAGTAGATGGCTCTGCTATTATGATTCTAAGCAGCTTTGTTTTCTCTCTCTCTGAGGGTAAGTTGAGATCTGAAGTCTCTTCCATCCCTGGTAATCTCTTCACTGGAGAGGAAGGATGAGTGCCAAGGGTTTTGACTCCACTGGGCTCTAGCACTCCACTTTCATGAGTACTCCTGACTCTGTAGAGAAAGACTAGATCTGTCTAGCAGACTGGACATGGGGTTCAGTAATACTGGAAAGAGAATCCAGGTTATTTAAGGAACCAGAGTATATGCAAAGAGCCTTCTTCTCTGGGCTTGGAGAACAGGAATCCTGTGCTCAACATAATTCTGCCTGTACCAGGATAAGAGGGTCCAGATGTAGATTCCTATGCCAGTCACCCCTCATGAGCTTCAGGCTGCAACTTCTGAGCCTTGAATTAGAGTCTGCTCTGTGCCAGATCCATCATAGGCGGAGTCAGGGAGTGTATGGACAACCGTCCACTCAGGAAGACACCTACACATACAGTCATCATCACTTGTATATTTATTTTTATTAAAATATATTTTAAATTAAGGGACAGGGGGTTGGTATGCTGCCCAGGCTGACCCTGAATTCCCGGGCTCAAGCAATCCTCCTGCCTCAGTTTCCTCAGTTGCTGGATCTGGAGGCGTGTGCCACCACTTCTGGCTACTTACTGTTTTATTTCTGAACAAATAAATGACTGTCCATCAAGGTAGCCATTGACGCATGAATAGGAACAAGGAAGACTACCGAGAAAAAAATATGAGTGCCAGGTGTGGTCGTGCATGCTTTTAATCTCAGCAACTTGGGAAGCTGAGGCAGGAGGATTGCAAATTCAAAGACAGCCTCAGCAACTTGGTGAGGCCCTGAGCAACTTAGGGGGACTCTGTCTCCAAATAAAATATAAAAAAGGTCTGGGATGTGGCTCAGTGGTTAAGTGCTCCTGGGTTCAATCCCTGGTACCAAAAAAGGAAAAACAAAATAGAAAGAAAAGAAAAAAAAAGATATGAGGGTATGAGTAGAATCTAGAAAACAGAAAAGATCTGCATTTTAGAAAGCCATGCCAAGCAGGGGAAAAGAGTGCTAAAGAGGCCAGTTATTTAACCTCAGCACAAAGTGCGTGAACGAGGAGCAGGGAGGATGAAGCACGACAGAGCTAGGTCTGGATCAGGGAGGATCACGGATGCTGTGTTAAGAGTGTGGGGTTTTATTAGCCACATAAGGTTTTAGATAAATAAGTGGTGTGACAGGAAAGGCATGTTAGGGGTTATTTAGTTTGCCAGCAAGAAGGTCAAGAGAGGGTATGAAGTTAGCAGGAAGTGGATGTGACAGGCAGAGGTTCAGAGCTGCAGAATTAGGACACTTTGGGGACACCATTCTATAGAATATGCCAACTCCCTCCCTTTCGCCCCAAGCCTTTGGCTCTTATTTCCTGGCTGCTACCCCCGGTTACTAGGACTGAGTTTTCCCTTAGGTGTTTGAGATTAAGTTGGTACAGAGTTTTTATCACCAGAACATGAACCACTGGTCTAACACCTGCCAACCAGGTGAGCAGCTCTCAGAGCTTCACTCACCGGCCCTGCTCTCTACTGAGAGAGAACCTAGAACTTCTGGCTCTATAAATGTCAGGTCGTGGCCCGGCTGTGGCAACAGTAGGTGCCTAATAAATGTGCTTTTCTTTTTGGTGCATTAGTGGATGTGAATTCATATAGTAACGGTGAGTTTGTGAACCTCAATTTCTCCATATGTAAATCGGAATTTACAATCCCTGTCCTGTCACTCTGTATCCAATTCCGGTAGCAACCATAGATTAAATAAATTGTGTAAACGTTCCAGGGCTGAGCTGTACTAGCTCAATGTTTATTCAGCCCAGAGCAATTCTTCTCCAAGTCCTACTCCTTGCACAATTTCCTGTCAGCCTCACTGTCTCCCCCACACTCTGCAGGTGCTCTCCGGAACTGGGGAGCGGGCACGTCGCTCTCCTAACCTGCCAAGCTGAGGAAAAATGGACTAGGAAAACAGAAAATGTGTAGGGATGAGGTAGACACAGATCAGGGTAACTGGGCAACAGGATGGAGGCTAAAGGATTTAGGAGCAGTGGGAGAGGTGAATGCACTGGGATGAGAGCCGGGAGAGGAGCATCCCGCAGGTCTGCGGGTGGCCGGAGATAGGGATTCCAAGCCTCCAGCAGCCACCTCTCCAGGCTGCACCCCGAGATTCGAGTGCGGCTCTCCGGCAGGAGCCGCCAGCCAGAGAACGGTGGAGGGGAGGGGAGTGGGGAATCCGCAGCCTGGGATTGGCCAGCGCTCCGGAGTCCGGTGACGCGCGGCGGGCGGGCCCCTTTGTGATGTCACAATCAGCTGTTTGAACGTTCCAATTTGTGCCGTGAGCCCCGTCGCAGCGGCCGCACAGACTCAAAGCCCCGCGGGCGAGCGCAGCATCTCTGAGCGCCCGACCGCTAGCCCTGCGCTTCCCAGCCCGGTCCCCGCGATGCAGCCCGGCCTGTGAACAGCCGGCCACCCTGGGACGCCCCGCCGCACAACTACCTCAGCTCCACCCCCGCCCGCCGCCCGCTCCGGGTCCCAGGTGAGTCCCCGCCAGCTGGGGCCCGGGGACTCCCCGAGCCCTGGGACACACCCTGCGTCCCCTGCGCCCGGGTCTTTGTCTATCTCCGCCGGTGGCCGCTGGAGCTGCGTTCTGGGCTCCCTATTGGTTGTTGCACGCCGGTAGACCTTGACGTTGCGCTATTTGCATATGACATTGAGACGTCACCAAGGCCAGCACCGCCTCCCAGACTCGGGTCGCCTGTCCTCCCGTGACCTGGTGGGCGCCGTGTCGGGCGGGGCCAAGGGTGAGAGACGCTGAAAGGCAAGCGGGTTCCGAGGTGGCTCTGCGATTTCCTGGGCTAATCTAGGGGTTGGGGTCAGACTGATACCCTTTCTCCTTGAGACTTGAGAGAGGGTCCGACACAACAACTGTGTCTAGATCAAGGGGTGATCAGGAGATCAACAAGGCCTTCCTATTCCAGGTCGTTTGGAGAAGCTTCAGAAGGTGGTGGCAGAATCCCCTCTTTGGCTCCAGGCTCCGCCCCTGAGAGACTAAGATAATAACATCCTCCTAATCCCTGACAAGTGTGCAACGCCTTAGTTGATGTCACCCCTAGCCTCCAAATGAGGTGTTTTAGGTCCCATTTCACAGAAACTGAGACCCAGAGAAGGGAGGTAGCTTACTCCAGGTAACACAATGTTCACTGAGTGTCAGATAGATGACATTCATACTGGGGTGGTATTGTACAGAGTAGGAATTCAATAAAAACTACATGTCTTTCTTTCACTGAGGATCATGTCTTAGGCTCAGCACCATTCCAATTAGGTCTCTTATTTCTGGACCTTATTCCAAGAGATCTCTGGGAATTGGGTCCCCTTTGGTGGCTCTGACCACCTCTGCCCTCTGCCTTCCAGTTCAATAAAATCTGCCTCCCAGCTGGTTTGGCCACAGAAGGGTGAACTGTCAGCTGCCTCAGGGTATTTCCAGAGCTGATTGGTTAAGGTAGAGGGTGAGGTGAGGATTCCTTTCTTTTGGCTGCTCATCACATTCCCAACTCAAGGACTTGTACCTAGGAGGTATGTGACTTGGCCTAGTGCTGGTTATTACAGAGGTTATATTGCCCCCTCCTCCTGCTCAGATAGGATTAAGGGAAGGGGAAGAGGAGAGCTTCTGATTTTCCAAGTGCTTGGGCCTGGAACCCTATCCCAGGCTGGGATTTGCTCAGAGGTGGGCTGGGCTGGGGTGGCTTAGGCCTCAAGTGCTATTCTGGGCACAGCTGCTGTAGTTATTAAAGGGAATGGTTCTTCCTGGAGCAGAGATGGGAATCTGAGAACCAGGAAGTTAGCAGGACTGGGAAAGAAAATCCAAAGGCTCCCCTAGTGGTCAAGAAAGGGGGTGGGCACTGGATCTCGGGTGCTGCTGTCATTCATGGTTGTCACTGACTTGTTTTGTGACCTCTGAGCTTGCTTCCCTCAATCTGTCTGTAGCTAAAGAGATTCCATGGAGTTTCTGGTACATAGGGGTACCTGAATCCTGATGCCAGGAACTCTAGGATTTTGTGGCTGGACAGAGGGGCAGTGATTGGATAGAGGTCCCTGTCTGACCTCCCTGTCCCCTGTGCATCTTTATAATCTGTGGAGGTTTTCCTGACTGTGTACACTGGATTGTATGCTCAGTGACCTGGGTCTAGGCCTGCTCTACCACTATCTAGCTATGTGTTTTTGGATGGATTTATGTTCTCTCTCTAAACCTCAGATTGTAAAATGAGCTGAGAAAAGATGTATTGCCAACACTTTGGTGTCTCTATTTCGGGAAGAGGGGGCTTCCTTTCTCATCTTCACTCAGGGAAGGACTGGCTAAGAGCTTGAGGCCTGGTCCAACTCTGTTCATCCTAAGGGCTCCAGGGATCTGACAGCTCCTCCTATCACCTCCCACTGACCTGTGGTCTCACTGGAGCCAGGCAACCTGATCCTTTTCCTAGCCAGGGATGCTGCCCTTGAGCAGGAGTCTGGGAAAAGGAGGCTAGATAGGGGGAGGGCCTGTGGGGATAGGATCTTCACACGTTATCTGACAGACACATCTGAGTCTTGCCCAATAACATGAGACTGCAGCAGTTCTGCCGGGTTTCTGCTAGCTACAGCTTTTTAAACCACATAGGTGCCTTACTCTCTGGCGTCAAAGACAGTTGTTCAAGAAATCATGATAAAAACAAAGATCCTTTTTTTCCAGAAAAATACACAGAGACCATGAACCCAGTTACCAAGCTAAAAATACCTAATCCAGACAGACACCCAGCAAAAGCAGTGGACTTTAATGATTATGGGTACTGCCTCTAGAACCTGACTGCATGGGTTCAAATCCCACCTTTTACTAGCTATGATACTTTGGGCAAGTTAATTTATTTCTCTGAGCTTCATCTTAGCTCTTTTTACTTGTAAAAGAGAGATAGTTATGTCTACTTTCTATATTCTGTGAGGATTACATAAGGTAATATGGGTGAAGCTGTTTAGGATAGTACCTGGTACACGAATGTTAGTTGTTGTTATGATGATAACAAACAATCACAATATGGGCAATTTGTTTCATGTCTGGAGAATTTGTTTACTCTTCAAGGATCAGCTTAGATGTTCAATCCTTCCCTGACAGAACCTGGTCATACCCATCACTCCTTCCATGTCCCTAAAGCACCTTGTGATAACAACTAGTTTATTACTCTATTGAGTGCTTACTATGTGCTCAGGCACTGTTCTAAGCTCTTTATACGTGTCTAGCTTTCTGTGTATGTGTGTGGTCCTGGGGATTGAACCACTACCACTAAGCCACCTCACCAGTCTGTTTCTGAGACAGGGTCTTGCTAAATTGCTGAGGCTGGCCTGGAACTTGCAATCCTACTGCCTTAGCTTCCCAGCTTGCTGGGATTACACGTGTGGGCCACCATGCTGCATTTAATTCATTTAATTCTAATTAGAGTCCAGGGGAAGGTACAATTATCAGCTTATTTTTTTTTTTTTTGGCAGAGAAGGGGATTGAACATAGGATCTCAAGCATGCTAAGCATGCATCTACCACTGAATCACATCCCCAGTTCAGCTCCTTTGATTTTTATAAAGGCCCAAAGAAGGGTATTATATCATTGCCATTTGACAGATCAGAAAAATTAAGGTACAAATTAACATCCTAAATTCATACAGAAGATTTTTAGAAAAGCCCAATTTGAATGCAGAAAATTCACACCTCAAAAGGTTCCCCATGTATCTCACATGTATTCTTATCACCCCTCTGGGTGCAGAGGTGATAACCCAAGGCAAGAGTAGGGGTGGACTACAGTGACTGACTCCTCTCTATGACTCCCAGGTTTTTGCACTGCCATAGGGCGACTCCTTGAGGCCGCTTCACTGCCTCACCATGTTCCAGCGCCTCACCAGCCTCTTCTTCAGTACCCCCTCGCCCCCAGAAGACTCCGACTGCCCCCGAGCCTTCGTCTCGGAAGAGGATGAAGTGGATGGCTGGCTTATCATTGACCTGCCGGGTGAGACCTGAATCAGGGGCCAGGTCGCAAACTCTTGGGCCTGTGAAGTCATCGAGAGGGCCGATGGCCCAGCAGTGGAGGGGAAGGGAGTTGTTTGGGGATTGGAAAGTCCCCCCAAATCTAATGGTCAAACTGGAGCTGAGGCAGTGACCCCGGAGGTGGGGTAACATGGCCCCTTCCCCTGCAAGCCTGGGCTGTCTCCTGGCTGCGCAGTGTTGGGACCACATCTGGGGCAGCTGGGCAACCGTCCTGGCCTGAGGTGCTCCGTGGGCACGGCGGGCAGGGCTGCGGGTCTGACTAACGCTGCCCTTTCTCTCCCCGCCCCCTCTGTCCGGTGTGTGTGTGTCCCCCCTTCCCCGCTGCTCCCCCTCCTCCGCATGGCTCCCCCTGCCGTGCCCCCCCAGACAGCTACGCAGCTCCCCCCAGCCCCGGGGCCGCCCCCGCCCCCGCGGGCCGCCCTCCGCCCGCGCCCTCCTTGATGGACGAGAGCTGGTTTGTTACCCCTCCCGCCTGTTTTACTGCAGAGGGGCCCGGCCTCGGGCCCGCCCGCCTCCAGAGCAGCCCCCTGGAGGACCTCCTCATCGAACACCCCAGCATGTCCGTTTACGTCACCGGCAGCACCATAGTGCTGGAACCTGCGCCCCCTTCCCCGCACGCAGACGCTGCCCTGCAGGACCGCGACCTCAGTGACGGGTGAGAAAGCAGAAGGCGGGGCCTGGAGGCTTCGGGAGACAAAGGGTGGGGCCTAGGGCGGGGCTGTCAGATGGAGAGGTGTGGCTTCATGGTCGAGGTGGAGCTTGGGAGCGACGTGGACTTGGCGAAGTCTTCGGCGGGTTTGGAGCCTGGAGGGGATGGGGCTGCCAGGGGCAGAGGCCGCACTTCGTGAAGAAACCGGATCCGAAGACAGGGTGGGAGATGCCAGCCCCCCGGTCCCTCCTTGTCCCGCTCTGACCGAGTCCTGCTTTGTTCCCGCAGAGAGTTGGCACCCGCCCGCCGCGAGCCCCGGGTCCTGCACCATGCCGCTGCTCCTCTGCCTGCGCGGGCGGTGCTGCTGGAGAAGGCGGGCCAGGCACGGCGGCTGCAGCGGGCCCGGCAGCGGGCTGAGCGCCACGCCCTGAGCGCCAAGGTGGTGCAACGGCAGAACCGCGCGCGTGAGAGCCGTCCGCGCCGGCCCAAGCACCAGGGTAGTTTCGTCTACCAGCCGTGCCAGCGCCAGTTCAACTACTGAGTATCCGCCAGCCGCACCACGAATCCCTCGCGGTCTCCCGATCCCCGTCAGTCCCCTCCGTGGCAGCCGGTGTGTTGCTCGAGGGGCGGCTCTTGCCGCCTCGGGGTAGACACCACAACCTTCCTCCTCCTCTGAGTATGTGAGGTGGGGTGGTGGCCCTTCCTTCGACTCCCTTGATTTACCCATTCTTGATCCTCTAATCCACTTCTGAATCCCTTTTAGCCCTTTCACCCTCTCCATACTCGGCATCTAATCCTCCATCCTCCCTATTCCTGGCCTTTCGTGCTTCTGAATTCTCTGGCCCCCATTCTTCTCCTTCTTCACCTTTACCCTCTTGGCCCACCCCTATTTCTGAGAGCCTCTTCCACCCTGATCTGCCTCTTTCCCAGTCTTCAGCTTGCACCTCACACAACTCACCCTTTCATATGTTTGCCATTATACCCACTCTTTGCTCCCTTACTATTCACTCCCAGTAATTCTCTCCCAAATGGATAAAGGGAGGGGACTCTGAGCCCAACTAACACCAGGTACAACTGGTGGGGCCTAGGCCACTGTCCTTGTCCTCCAGTAAGAGTTCAGGCTCAGGGTTTTGCTTTTAGTTTCCCTTCTCTCTGCCCTGGGGGGCTGGGCTCCTTGAAGCTGCTTTGACCTGGAAAGGTAAGGTATGTAAAAGAGGACCGCGAGATGTGAGTTAGAGGGAGAAGATGGAGGGAATCAAGGGAAAGAGGCAGCCTATTGGAGATGTAGACAGGACAGACAGGTTCAGAAGTTGCAGGGAGCAGGTTATCATGGGAGCTGACACTGTACTTGCTCAGAGAGGTCATGCCCTGCTCTCAGGCTGGAGCCTGGAGTCTGCCCCCACTTTCCCTTTCCTATAATCCCATCTCCCAAATTTTCCCCTGAAATCTACCCTCTGTAGGCCCATGAGTTCGAAGGGCTTAGTACCTTGCCACCTTACCTTGATATGCTCCCCCAGGAGTAGAAGCTGGGCAAGGACCACCATACTGGCCAACTGTTCACATGCCCAAGGTGCTAGAATTAGCTTAGGTAAGATGCAGGCCAGAGGGGTTCTAGGCAGGGGATGGGCACACACCCCAAGGTAAGAATGCAGAGGAATGATGCTAAAGAGGACAAGCTGTGGGGTGAAGCCATCCCAAGACTGACAGCTCAGCCTTTCATCTTGCCTCTGGCCTTATATTTCACACCTTGCTCAGTATGGCTAATAAACACTCCTTGGTGGGAGGCCAGCAGGCCCCACTGTTCCAATTCCCAAAATTTCCCTATCCAGGTTAAGGGCCTTCAGGGGCTTCTCTTTCCCGCAGGGTTCTTCCTTTCTAGGCTGCTGAGGAGAAAATGGGTGCCCTATGGTCCCCTTCCCCTTCTCCTTTAGTTAATACCTGGAGGAAAGAACCTGAATCCCTGAATGAGACACAGGGGACAGAGGCAGTCAGCTTTCCCTTTCTTGTGGTGGGACTGAATTTTGGGCTCAGACACCAGCAACAGCCTCTTGGGATGCTCTGAGTTGCTTCCCATTCTCTTTCTAGCTGTCTTTTTCTAGTGTGTGCTCTCTCTTCCTTGAAACTTTTTAAGATTTCCTGTTACATACTAACATAGGTTTCCCCTTTGCCCCAATTCCAGGTTTCCAGGCCTTACAGCTAAGCTGGGGTTGGAGAAAACTGCATTCCCATGAGGGCAAAGGCAGCTGCTCTTCCTGACCCTACAGCCCCAGACCTTGTGGGGCACATGTAGGGTAGGGAGGGAGTTTCCCCATGGATGCTGGGATGGGGACTGAGGAGGCCCTGTTGGGGTTTTCTATCTTAAGGAATAAGCCAATTGACAGTACAAGCAGATCAAAGTCCTTATGCCAGCTCACTAGGGCTCTAGTAGTTGACAACCTTCACCCCTTTCCCCAAGTTCTTCAGTTACAATCTATAAACTTTTATTCTTCAGCTACCATTGGTCACTTCACAGCCAGCTTAGCAGGGTCGTAAGCACTTCAAGAGCTGAAACTCCCTCCAACCCTTCTTGCCACCTCTCATTACCAGCTGGGGCCTAGGCTCAGTTCTGGGCAGTGCCCATGATTCTGCTGGGTCAGGGAAGAGTTTGAGTGATAGGGCATTAGGCTTAAATTTCCAAAGGCCCTGCCTCTTATCTACTATTTATGGAAGCTCCTGTAGTTCTAGAACCCTCCAATGCAAGGCTCATCATTATTTTTGTACTATCCTATAGATTCTGTAGCATTGGAGTGTGGCAATATTTTGTGTATAGATTTCTAAGAACAAACACTACTCAGTCTCCTGCTAGTCTGACTCCTGAAGCATCAGACCTTGTCATACCGTACTGACTGTGTATGTGCCTTTCACTCTGAGCATGCTTCAGGATTTTTTTCTTAAAACTACAGAACTTGAATACATGAGGGAACCAGAATTCATAACGTCCTATGCAACCTTAGATAGAAGAGGGGGTTAGAGAGTCTGTCTTGACTCATGTTTTCAGAGACCCTGGAGAAGTTTGTCCCAGTTTGTAAGTGTTAATGTCAATATTATCAGCACTTTGCCAAAACTAAGGATGTCAGAGGGACCCATTTCTAGTTAGTCCCAATTACATCAAAGGATGATTTCCAGTTTTTCTCAGTAAGTCTTGAGTGGTTCCCTTGAGCTGTGAGTATGAGTGCAGTTTGGTGCTGTTTTGGAGTATGCCTGCCCCTTAGCCCACTGGGTGGAACCCTGTGATCAACTTGCTGTGACCCATATGTCTTAGGTGCAACAAGCACCCCTCAAAGTTCTTGGATGCTTCCCAGGAGTCATGCAGCTTTGTGTGAAGGCTCTAAAGACACACCATAGCCCACTTTTAATATTTTCCCTCTTACCCTACCACCTAGTTCCAAATGGAACCAATACATCGCGTGCATCCTTGATGGGTGTTTTGTGTTGAGACTGGCTGAAACAAGAAGACTTTGGTTGACTGTGTTGTGATGTGTCAACAGACTCAAGGACACAACCACCTCGACCTGGTCATGTGGCATGCCTGTGTATGTGTGTAACAGGATTCTGATTGTTAGACTGTAATGCTATTCCTCTATGGAAGAAAAAAGTTAATATAAAGAAAAACAAATAAAAATTATTTAAAGCATAGTATGCTTTCTGTCTGAGTTGAGCAAAAGTATGAGAAGTACTCTGTAATCTCAACCACAATTGAGGCATAGGTATCATTATTAAGCTGGCTTTGGTTCTTTCTTGAACGTGTGTCACATAGGAGAGGAAGAGGGTAAATAAGCTTGCTAGGAATATAGCCACACAATGTGACTCATAAAAACCATTTTTAGAGGATCCTTATAATGTGAGACACATATATATTAATATAGTTGAAGTAGAGATGAGAGTAAGAGCATGACAGAATCACCGAGTCATTCTCTGGAATGACTGAATTATGGCAAGGGCAAGCAAGGAGCCACTGGAAGGGAAGGGATGAAATCTAGGTCTAGCCTAGGAGAGAGAGCAAAATGGCTGAGGCCTACACTGAGACATGTATGGGGTCCAAAGCCCTGGAGTTCCCTGAAAGCTGGCAGCAGGGCGGGGGCAGAAGCAGGTGGCTTTAGAGACTATACAAATTTTGAAGAACTGAGCCAGGAAAGGGAAACATTTGGGTATGTTGATAAGTCATCCTTAGGCCAGATGAAATGTAGGGGAATCAAAGAGTGGGTTGTGGTAGGCATTTCTGAAATTACATAAACTGACCCCTTTAACTTAGGAGTTGCCCATTTAACTATAGAACTGGACTAATGGTTCAAACCTGACCTAAGTGGGATTAATTCTTGATGCTAGTACTAGGTTCATCTCCTGAACGCAGGAGATGTAAACAGTGTTTGGGGCAAACACATGCATGGAACAGCTGGTAAATGACATGGAGAAAAAGTGTCATTTCGGCTGCTGACCATTTGCTGTCTCTAGAAAATCCTGGGTGGCCTTTGATCGTAAGTTAGTTATTTGCAACCAAAAGAAATTTGACCAATATAAAGTACCTGGGAAAGGATTGAATGGGAGGGCTAATTTCTTCAAAGGTAATGAATTGAATGAGCAAGCATATCCATCTCCTCAACTTGCCAGGAGGGCACTTCATGTTGATGTAATAACTCCTAAAGAAGGCTGTGTCTACTCATTTATGGTCCAAAGAAAACTTGCTCACCAAATGATCCCTTGCCAATAACATACCTTTATGTTCTATGACAATGACATTTATTTAGCACATTCAGTATTTCACATTGTACAAACCCTTAGATTCTCTTTATTCACTGGTCCATTTCTACAACAAATACATCCAAAACACTATATAATAAAATTATTTACAACATTTCCAAATGACAAGATTGCTTTTGCCTGTGCTACGGCTATTCACACACAGTACTTCCACAGCACAATACATCGTTAGAAGACCTAAAAATACTCACCCTGTACTCTAGGCTGCTTAGGAAATGTGAAAACTAATAACATTTATAATGGCATTAGCTCCTCTCAATACATGGCAACATTTTAAAAACCTTGAACTTCATCTTGCAACACCAAAAGGGCTCAACAACCCTGCTTTCCCCATTGCACTTTACAAAACAGGTTGCAGGGACTAGGAAAAGGGCCACATTATTAAAATGACTAACTGTACAGAAATAGATTTAAAAAAGTCACAGCTCAAAATTTATCTTTGTAAAATTCACACACATTTACAAGTATCGAGTTGCCATCCAGCTTGTTTTACTTGGATTTTCTTCGTTTCGATTGCACCGCACTGGTTATATCTGTGGAGGGGGGAAAGGAAGGACATGTTCACCACTCAGCCTATTAGGCAATCCACAACAACCAGGACTGACCAAAGTGTAGCCCTATTAGCCTATGAGTGAGTCAAAGGGACAGTGTAGAGTCTCCTCCACTTAGCTGTGTATGTGAGCTTACAGACATGCATCACTGTACCTGGCATTTTCTTTTAAATTTTGAGACAGTCTTGCTAAGCTGCCCAGGCTGACCTTGTGATCCTCCTGCCTCATCCCCAGAATTGCTGGGATTATATGTATACCACACAACACTTGGCCATTGTGATCTTTATTTTAATCTGAATAAGTGAACTGAGAGTCTCACACAGACCATGCAATTCCCCATAATCAACTCTTTATGCCCAACTCGAAAGTTTCATTTTGCTGCAGCAACTTTGCCACTTGCAGTGAAAATATACAGGGTTTTATCTCGATACTCATTCCATCCTTAGAATCAGATCCGTTTTTTAGGTCAACTTTAGAAGCTTCTTATTATGATATTAAGGATCACATCTGGTATGTCTGAGAAACACAAGGGTAGCTGGGAAAAGCGGTGGGGAGTGGAAGGTAAGCAATATCAGACTCCCCCACCTTCTGTGCTTGTTCGCATCTGTCTCTGCTCCAAAGCACCCAATGAACTGGCATTCTGCCTTGGAAGATGAATCAATGAGTGGGGCCATGAGTAAACAAGTGACTTGTGTTAGAAATTGTGTTAAAAAAAAAAAAAGGCATCTTTTGGATACTGGGTGGAGTAATGGTGGATGATATACTTTTAAATTTTTGTGAGAAAATAAACTGATTTTGAAGCCTCTATTAAATCTCCTGGATAAATCTAACCCATTTGGGTCGTATGGCAAAGTCACTTTCCATGTTTTTATAAATCTGTCTGAAAAGATGAGAATTTTATTTTTGTGGCAATTTACACTCCCTTTACTTTCATCACTCTATTGAACCAACAGGAGAATCTAGAGGCAACTTTCTCTCTCTCTCTTTTTAAAAGACAGAACTTTATTTAGTTTTTCATCTTTTTTTTTTTCTTAGAGAGAGGGACAGTGAGAGAGACAGAGAAAGAGAGAAACAACTTTAGTTTTTCACATGGCCTTAGTCGCTCCAACACTCAGTTGTGTACGTGGTGCTGGGGTCTGAACCCGGGTCCTCGTGCTTGCCAGGCAAGCGCCGAAACCGCCGAGCCACCGCTCCAGCCCCCTGTTTTTTTTTTCCCCCATACACAATTGTGTATGTGGTGCTGGGGTTCAAACCCAGGTCCTCGTTCATGCCAGGCAGGTGCTCCAACCTCTGAGCCACCGCTCCAGCCCTGAGGTGCAAAACTCTTTAAGGTAAGGAATTCTAGGGAAGTAACATGATGTAGTTGGGATGTACCAGTAGGTCTTGACCTTCATACTTTTCCTAAAGGCTGTCTGGCCTGATTGTGAAAAATACCACTCCCAATCTCCCATGATCAATACCATACTGCCAATTTTGCCAAATCTCCAGCAGTACAAGGCTCTAATTAACCCTCTAGTATGTGGATTTATCCTTCTGTTTTAGAAATTGACTTTGACCTTGCTCACTTCATTATGCTTTTTATTGTACAACTTCTAGCCAAGGCTTACATGCAATTGTAAAAAGTTCAAAATTTACATGGTTGATTTGTATTTATTTTATTTTTGATACTGGGGACTAAACTAGGGGTACTCTCCCACAGAGCTACATTCCCAGCCTTTTTTGTTTTATTTTGAGACAGGGTCTGATTAAGTTGCTGAGGCTGCTTTGAACTTGAGATCCTGCTGCCTCAGCCTCCTGAACTGCTGGGATTATAGGGATGTGCCACCATACCTGGCTCATGGCTGGTTTTAAAAAAAAAAAAAAAAATGCTACAAAAGAGTGGAATTTTGGCAGTAATTATTCTCCCACAAGATATATCTATTAAGCTCACTTGAATTTCTGAAATAAACACTTATGTTTTAACCAAATCTGTATACCAGGAGGGATTAAAAAAATTTTTTTTTTTTTCATTTTTAGATTGTAGCTTCTCAAGTTACTGGCTTGCTGTCAAAGGCACCTTAGGTTGTCTCAGGAACAACACCACTGGTGATGGTTATGGACTGCTCTTCATTTCCCTAGCATTAACATATTTTCCCTGGTTTCAAACTTGTGCTTTGATTTCATGTTTTTAATTAATGATCCTTTTCCCTGAGTTGAAAATATAACACAAACTATTAAAATAGAAGAATAAATAAACACAAAGGAAACAAAGAAAAAACCATCTCTGTGTTCATGTAAATTGGTATCAGGAAGCAGAATTATTTGCATGTTTGTGAAAAACATATCTGATCAAGTAAAATTTTAAAAGAAAGTTCACTTATTTGTAGAAGCCCATTTTTTTTGTTTGTAATTAAAAGTGGGGAAGAGAACTCAACAACCAAAACAAAAACAATAGATCAGAGAGTGACCAACCAACCATGGGACCCCTCTGGACTTGCCCAGAAATCATTCATCCCACCTGAACAAGCCTGGCTGTCTAGCAGGCCTTGGACAACAGCACGACATAAGCAAACTCTGCTCTCACAGCAGGAGTATGATCAATGTCACTTGTTCCCTCAGGATACAAAATTAACAACCCTTTTTATTATAAACTGTTCACAATATTTCCCAGCTATAAAGATATTCATAAGAAACTCAGAATGTTTCTGATTTTGTGTGTTCATATGTGACAAAAATCTTCTAAGTGCAAAAATGACAAACCTTTTTTTCTTTCTAAACTTTAAACAAAAAACAAAAAACAAAATCCAGATTCTGCAGGAAGATACTTTGTAGTTCAGATAGCCAACATTATATGTTTTCAAGTTTGAGATGTATACATTTTAGAAACCAGCATGATATTCTGTGATCAATTTTTGGGTATGAGTTCAAATACAATCATAGGAAGTTATCTTATGACTTGCTTTACATTTTTGGATATAACACAGCAGGTCAAATAATATGGATATTTATGGATATCAATTTTATTTATTCATCTTGTTTTTGTTTCTCTGACACTTAGTTGTGTATGCCGTGCTGAGGTTCAAACCCAGGTCCCTGTGTGGGTCAAGGCTAGTGCAACAACCGCTGAGCCACAGCTCTAGCCCCTGCATATTTATTCTTAAATTTGGATTCAGGAGCTCTATTGCTTAAAAACCAAATGAGTTAAGATACTCATTTCCATTTTAAAAGGTAAATATCCTGGGACAGTAAAACAATAACAGCCTCAGGGCTTGACGCTGACGTGGAGATTTATACAAGACTGTGATGCCTGGGGCTAGCCAGAATTCTGCCATCCTTAAGAGAGACACTTATTTGTACCCCTCTAAACAATATCGCAAAGCCTGAGATATTATGTCTTCTAGGCCAGCTACTAAGCCTCAAAGCACAGATATGACAGACACTCCAAAATGACTATGACCATCTTGGAACCATAACCAGTTTAAGTGTACTGGCCTATCCCCCAACCTCCCAATACCTTATCCTCCTGGGAAAGGTGGAAAGATGGTTCCAGCTTTCCACAGCTGCCAGTTCTTTGCAAAGGGCTCTAACTTGAGGATCTCCTCTTAATTCTTTCTGGTATACTGTAAATGATTTCATTCGTACCTTGAGTCTTTAGGCTAATAGTTGTTTTCAAAAATTTGGTGTTACATCTTTATTTAAAAATTTTTTTTCAGGCTGGAGCGGTGGTTCAGTGGTTATGGCACTTGTCTGGAATGAGCAAGGACCCTGGTTCGAACCCCAGCACCATGTACGAAACTAAGTGTTAGAACAACGAAATTACATGAAAAACTAAATAAAATTGATACTGAAATAAAATTGATACTGATTCTCTCTTTCTCTCACTGTCCCTCTATTTCTTAAAAAAAATTTTTTTTCTTCTTTTTATGGTACTAGGAATCGAACCCAGGGGTACTCAATTACTGAGCCACACCCTCAGCTCTTTTTCATGTTGAAACAGGGTCTTGCTAAGTTGCTAAGGCTGGCTTTGAACTTGTGATCCTCCTGCCTCAACTTTCCAAGCCACTGGGATTACAGGCAAGTGCCACCACACTCAGCTGCTTCTTTAAAAGTAATTAAATACAGGGGCTGGAGCGGTGTCTCAGTGATTACTGCACTTGTCTGGCATGTGGGAGGATACGGGTTCAAACCCAGAGCAACGAAAGTCACACGAAAAACTAAATAAAATTGATTTGTTCTTTCTCTCTCTCTCACTGTCCCTCTGTTTAAAAAGAAAAGTAATTATAGACCATACTCAATTGGTTAGCAGATCTTGATCTTTTGGGAAAGTGAAGGGCTATCTAAACATACAGAAATGAGGGGAAGTAGATTTTCCCATGGAACTCCACACACCTTTCTTTTCATATTTAAAGCTTAATATACTGCCAGGCCCAGTGGCATGTGTCTATGATCCAAGCAGCTTGGAGGCTTAGACAGGAGGATCATAAGTTCAAAGCCAGCCTCAGCAACTTAGTGAAACCCTGGCTCAAAATAAAAAGAATAAAAAAGGGCTAAGTATGTGGCTCAGTGGTTAAGTACCTGTGGGTTCAATCCCTAGTACTAAAAAAAAAAAAAAGTTCAATATACTTCACTATGTCACATGTCATGTTCCTTCCAAACAAGTTTTTGCTTAGGAGATGATTTTCAGGGAAGAAGAAAGTTGTTGGCTTCATTTCTGTACCTAAAGTAAGGATATCTATGAGGACTCTGAACTGTGTACACAGTTCACCTAGAAAGGAAAGAAGGCTGCCTAACTTCTCTCCTCACTCTCTAGCAGGCCAAAGTAAGGTGGTATTACTGTGTACATCTTTGTCTTTTCTATATATGACCTGTAGACCTGCGGCTTACTTACTACTCTCAGGGGTACTTTTTTTTAAATTAGAGTAGGATTGAACTCGGGAGCTTCTTTTAATTTTTTATTTTTGACAGGGTCTTCCTAAGTTGCTGAGAACCTTGCTAGGCTGCTGTGAGCCTCACTGAGTTACTGAGGTTGGTTTTGAACTTGTGATCTTCCTGCCTCAGCCTCCCGAGCTGCTGGGATATTACAGACTTCACCACAACACCCAGCTCTCGAGGGCACTTGAGGCATCACAGTATTCCTGCCCAGAGACATGATTGGCCAACCACAGCTGAGTCGTTAGGTCAGTGTCTGGTATCCAGTGTTAGTGTAGCAGAATCTGTACCCAATGGTACCTGATTGTTTCTCAGTACTCCTGCAAATAGCAGGTACTCCACCAGGATTCTAGCTCTTCTACAACTACTTAAGCTCAGTGCCTTTCCTGAGAGCATGAAGTAGCAGATTCTCTCTTGGACCTGGGTCTTTGCATCTGCTGTACCTTTTGCCTTAAACACTCACAGCCTGGTTAATACCTTTTCATTCTTCAGGTCTTAGCTAAACATCCTTTTCTCCAAAAAGCCTTCTTTGACCTGGCAGAGAAGCAAGGATCTCACCCATGTGCTCTTATTGTACCATGTAATTTTGCAATCATAAGATCTAACATTTATCAGAAGTCATCTTTCAATGTGGTGAAAGACAAAAACTGGCTTTTCACTGTTATACCCTGGGTCTGATATCTAGTAAGTTCTTAATGCACATTTGATAGCCGGTTATTCATTTAATAATTACCCACTGACACATTTCTGTATTAGGCACCAGGCATATGTGAGCAAACAGAAGATCACGAGCAGACATGATCACCTGTCCTACTAGAGCATACATATTAGTTACTTATTACACAAACAGGTATAAAGTTACAGCTCTGTTGTTATGACACAGAAAAACCTGGTGCTATAAATCCCTAACAAAAGTAACAATTGAGCTGCAGCTTGGCAAGTGGAGAGCAAGTGGAGAACAGGATGCTAAGGAGACGAGAAGTGGGAAGAGGGATGAGTACTCCCTGCAACATATGCAACATACTGGAACATATGCACAGGCCTTGTAATGAGAGGGATGAGGACTGCATGTCTGAAGTGCTGAGGGAGATGAGATGACACTGGGGGAGTATGAAAGGGGCCAGACTTCCCAGGACCTTTGTTCAAGCCATGCTGAAGCTTTTAGACTCTAATCCTAATTACAACGGTAGATCATTGAAGGATTTTACCATAGCGGGTAGCAGTGAAGTTGGATGACCTGAGATAAAATCAACAGCTTTTTAGATTGAATTTGATTAGATGGTGAGAAAGAGAGCAAGCTCTCGGGGATCTTGCTTAATGGATATATATTGGTGCCATTCACTGAGATGGGGAATAGTGGCAGAGGACCTGACATCACAGCTGAAAATCACAAGTTTGGTTTCAGATATGATGAGGTCCTGTTAAGCTTGTATATATAGTTGTCTAAGATCTCTAGAAGTCTGTACTAGGAATATAATTTTTTTTTCTTTTTGTGATACTGGAGATTGTACCTGGGGGTGCTCTACCACTGATCCATATCCCCAGCCCTTTTTATTTTTATTTTGAGATAGAATTTCACTAAGTTGCCAAGGCTGGCTTTCAACTTGAGATTCCCCTGCCTCAGATTCCTAAGTTGCTGGGATTGCAGGCATATACAACCATGACCAGCTAGCAATATATATTTTAGTCATCTGTGATAAGCTATAACGAAAGAAGGAAGGCATGAAGGAGACCAATTTGGGGAAAATATATGCTGAAGAGAAAAAGGGACTGAGGATCAAAGTTTGACGAAAATCAACATCTACTAGTGGGTACAGAGAATGATAAAGAGCAGCCAGAGACGGAACAGAAATGACCGAGTTCTGGGTCAAAAAAGTCAAGAGAAGAGTAGTTAATTCAAAAAAGGAGACAGTAATCAACAGAGAAGAGAAAGTTGTTAGTATAAGGTTTTTGAGGTCAGAAAGGACAGGATCAAAGGCACAGTTGGAGGAATTGGCCTTGGTCAGCTACTTTATTATGGTGGAATGAAGAAAGCTACTAGTAGATTTATGTTTTATAAGTGGGAAATGGAGAGAGTTCTGGTTTCTCCATGAAGAAGAAAGGGTCTCTGCTGAGAGGGACGGGGGAAAGCATGGGCTAGATGTTTAAAAAGTATTAAGTAGGGAAGAGAGCTGATCACAGAACTGTAGATAGATGGCTGGGCCACAAGCAAGACCTATCTGAAGTTGGTGTTCATGGATTTAAAGTGAGGTCAATCTGCCCTGTTATGTTGTTTTTCTGGCAGTGCTTCTTGCTTTTGTGTATATACACACACAGAAAACATATAGTTAAATGAAGCTAATAAACAAAGGAAGGCTCAAACAAGGAGCAGAAATGAAAGTAACCAGACCAACTCAAAGGATAAGAGCAAAGATGAAGACAAAGTCCTGTGCTGCCATGATAGAGACCCTATTCCTCTATTTGGCCCACGCACAGCACCACATCCCCCTCTAACCTTTAGTAGAGCTGGAAGCTGATGCAGGTCTGGAGGATCGCTTACGATGTCCATTTTCCACACTTTCAGAAGCCACAGTTGGCTCTTCAGTTCGGGAGTTTCTTCTGCTTGGGGTTTTGGACTTTTCAACAATCTCTTTTGGCTCACTGCTGACAAAGGGAAGCATAGAGTTTCCAAAGAGGTGAGGGAATAAAGTCACACGCACACATACACACACAAAACTGACTCTTTTAGACAAGAGTTTTTTCATAAGGTAGGAGATTAAGAACAACATAGTCATCCTGGAGAGAAAATATTCTACCCTAGGGACAATAAGCATGATTACCTTCTATACTATTGAGAATTTAAAAATGAGTCTAGCTTGTTGCATTATTAAAAATAAATACTAAATGTTTGTGAAATTGTTAAAAAATAGGTAACAGATATAACAGTTTGGAACAAACCTCCCCCAATACTTCTTCATCCATCTTCCTAAGGTAATAACATTCCCCTTTGAAAATTAACATTTTGGATTTTCTAATTTTTTTTTTTTTTTAAAAGAAACAACTTTATTTAGTTTTTCACATGGCGTTAGTTGCTCCAACACTCAGTTGTGTACGTGGTGCTGGGGTTTGAACCTGGGTCCTCATGCTTGCCAGGCAAGCGCCGAAACCACTGAGCCACCGCTCCAGCCCCAGGATTTTCTAATTTTTTAGAATCATGAAAAAGGTGTTTAATGAGTTGTTTAAAAATTGCTAGTAGCTCAAAACAGCATCTGAAATCTAGGCCATTACAAACATATATTGGCATTTACTATGAGTCTGTTATACTCAGATAATGATACAAGCCCCATTATGGAAATCACTATACATTGCTACCTAGACAGTACTGACAGTATTGATTGCCCTAATCATATTTTTTTAATATGTGTAGATCTAAAATTTTATTATTGAGGATACTATGACAGAAACATTTTCATACATTCCTGATGGAGTATAAATTGTATAACCCAATGGTTCTCAATAAGGAGTAAGTTTGCCTCTTCGGGCACATTTAACAATGTCTAAAGGCATTTTTTTTTCTTTCTGGAGCTGAAAGTTGAACTCAGGGCTTTGTGTATGCGAGGCAAGCACTCTGCCACTGAGCTATATCCCCAGCCCTCTGGAGAAATTTCTTATTGTCATGACTTGGGAGGGGTGCTGCTGACATCTTTTGCATGGAGGCAAGAGATGCACAAGACAGTTCCCTACAACAAAGAATTATTTGGTCTAAAATGTCAATAATGTTGAGGTTGAAAATAACTAACATAATCCTTTGTCTTAGCAATTACATTTCTAGATGTCTGAGGAAACAAATCATTTTTTCTTCGTTTTTTTTTTTTTTTTAAAGAGAGGGGGTCAGTGAGGGAGAGAGAAAGAATCAATTTTATTTAGTTTTTCATGTGGCTTTTGTTGCTCTAACACTTTGTAGAGTTTGAACCTTTGTTCTTGCTCATGCTAGGCAAGCACCATAACCACGACAAATCTTTTTACAGAGCTCTAATCATACATACAGATGTCAAAATGCTTTTATTTGTCTTGGTGGAAACAGAACCCCTAAATGACTAACATAACTAAATTACGGGGCATCCATATGTGATCATGAAAAAATCATGTTGCATAAGATGATTTTATGACAAACTGTTCATGATACATTATATTTTTGTGTGTATGGTACTGGGGATTGAACACAGTGATGCTCTACCACTGAGCTACTTCCCCAGCCTTTTCTAATTTTTATTTTGAGACAGGGTCTGATGATACATTATTTATTTATTTTTAAAGAGAAAGGGACAGTGAGAGAGAGAAATAATCAATTTTATTTAGTTTTTCATTTGGCTTTTGTGGTTCCTATACTTCGTTGCGTATGTGGTGCTGGGGTTCAAACCCACATCCTTGCACATGCAAGGCAAGCACTGTAACTGCTGAGCCACTGCTCCAGCCCCTGATGATACATTATTAAGTGGGGAAAAAAGTTACCAACATTATGAATAATAAAATTCCATTTTCATTATCATATATTGAGTATGTATGTGTCTACATGTGAATGAATGGGTATGAAATATTTGGCATAACATATCTGTATGCATGTTCTGTGAAGAGGACTAGAAAAGGACTAGAAGATGATGAACTAAAAGGTACAGTGAATATTGTTGAATTATAAGTGGTTTACTGGTAAGTTATTTTCTCTATAATTCTTTGATCTGAATTTCAAACTTTTAATAAACTTTTACTATTTCATGATTCAAAAATACATATTAAATTCAGAAAACAAAAGAATAATGCAACAAACAAAAGTGGTTAAAGACCACTTCTTCTCAGAAGTCTTCCATGCTTCACTCTCCATGTGGAGTTGTCTCTTCTGTCTTTTTTTTTTTTGGTATCAGGAATTAAACCTGGGGCACTTTACCACTGAGTCACATTCCCAGACCTTTTTATTTTTCATTTTGAGACAAGGTCTCTCTAAGTTACTTAGGGCTGTGCTAAGTTGCTGAGGTTAGCTTTGAACTTGCAATCATCCTGCCTCAACCTCCTGTGTTGCTGGGATTACAGGTGTGTGCCACCTTGCCTGGCTCTTCTGTCTTTTGGGTTCACAGACTATATTTGGCATTCTTTAGCACCCATCAGACTATGTAGTGTATTATTTTAGAGTCTATGCTCTGCCAGAAGGTGGGCTACTTAACGGCACAAACCATGGTCTGATTGTCAGCTATCCCTACCCCTTCACAATTCACTCCTACCAGAAGACCCTTCACCTTCACTAGCAGAACTATGGCTGGGAACTGGGCTACTTTGTTTACTCCCCTGCTTATATACAACAGCTGCCCAAGACCCTAACACAAGCTGAAGCAAGTCAAAGAGAGGCTAGACGGGAGCTGGGATAGAATTACAAGTCAAGGGGATCAATACCTTCTTTTAGAGCTTGTAAGGATGATTTTTCTGGCTAGGATCCCAGAAAATGGTCAAAGATTCTGAGGAAGGAAGATTCCTAATGGAGGGGCCTTTTTCTCCTGGTAAAACAAAAGCAACAGTAATACTGTTCTTGTATTTATATGGTCAATGCTCTGGCAGCTCTGGAAACAAATATCCATAAGGCAGTTTTCATCTGATTAAGTTTCTTCCCTAGATGAATAGTTGGTGGATGTTAGAGAAATGCAAATGAATTAAAATATTTGCCCAATCTGAATAAAAACAGACAAGCAGAGTATAAAGCAGGAATACCAATGAATTTGGAATCAGATGATCAGGGATCAACTTGGAGCTATGCATTTATCAGCCATGATATTTAACTCTCTCTGTGCTCCAGACTTTATATCTATAAATCCAAGTTTTGTTTTGTTTTTTTCCCTATTACAGTACAAAGGTTAAAGGCGAGGGCTCTGGACTCAGGTCTGGGTTTGACTCTCAGCTTCATCATTTACTCAATCTGTGACCTTGGACCATTCAGTTAGCTACTCTAAACTTTATTATTTTTATTTTTATTTTTTCAGGGGTGAGGACGGAACTTGAGGCCTTGCGCGTGCTAGGCAAGTGCTCTGCCACTGAGCTAAATCTCCACCCCCTACTCTGAACTTTGGATTCATCTTCTATAAGACAGAATTTATTTTCCTAACAGAAAATGTAAAAATCAAGCAAGATAATACATTTAGGGAGATTTTAGCCCACAGTATGATAAAGAACGCTATTCAAATAAATGTTAGCTATTATTACTTCCCTATGAGGCTGATATGAAGATTAAAGGAGAAAATGATTATGAAGGGGTTTTACAAACTAAGTTTTATATAAATATGAAAAATCCTTTAAGATGTTATCTACTTCCTTCCCACACTAAAAAGGGATAACTAGCCAGGCATAGTAGTGCACACTTGTAAACCAGGTACTTGGAAGGCTGAGGCAAAAAGATCACAAGTTTGAGGCCAGCAACTTAGCAAGACCTTATATCAAAATGAAAAAAAAAAAAAAAAAGACTGGGGATGTCAGTGGTAAAGTGTTTGTCTAACATGCATGAGGCTCTGGGTTCAATCCCCAGTACCATACTCTGACACACACAAAAAAGGATGACTTTTGGAAGATAATATTTCTCTCCATGGGGTTAATGAGGTTGAAGCCACGTATATGCTTCATTTTCTTTGGTTATGTGAGGGTAGCATACTTAACAGAACAAACCACAGATTTGAGGGTCAGACCCTGCCTGGCTTTCTCTCTCTTTTGCCTTGAGGATCAAATAGATATGCTTTAGATAGTAGCTACAAGAATTATTAATGACAAGAGCTCCCATACACTGAACACTTAAATATTTTCTATGTTGAATGCAGAACATGTTATTTAGTTTTCAGAACAACGAAAGGTTGAAACTCAGTCACCTAGTTTTTATTAAGAGAAATGTTACCTATGAGGGGTAACATTACTCTCTACATGAGCAGTAATAACAAACCGCTGCATGAGTGCAGGAAACAGACAAGGTAAGGAAAGGTTTAAAGACCGAGAAAGCGGACATCCTTCAAAGAGGCTTACACTATCTATGGTCATGCTAAATCCGCAGAAATGATCATCTTACCTTTGTCCGGAGACTATGACAGCATTTGCCTCGAGTTCTGTCAAAAATACAAAAGACAGAAATGAGATGTGGAAGATGCTGGTCTATATGTCTACAGGGAGAAGTTAGGTGTCTATGAGAATCCTGAATGCCCTATTTAGGCTAACGAGTCTCTGTGCCCAGGGTCTCACCCTATATGGTATGGAGATGAAGTTGGCATGGACTCAATTTGGTTTGTTGGGGATATAAGACATTTACTTGGTCTATTTTTATTTCTGCTTCACACTGTGAAATAATCCTGTTTGGATCAACAGAATTAAATTCACAGTGCCTGGTTCATATTTCACCCAGCTACAACTAGGTTAGTAAATAAAGCTTCTTCCTTTCATGTAGAAGAAATATCACCACCCTCTTGCACTTTTTTTTTTAAAGACAGCAATATTAAACATGTCTTGAACATCTATTAAGGATGCACTCTCCTCCAAACCACTTCCTCACTGAGTTGTAGAAGGCAGAGGGCCTTGCTTTGAGATAACTGTCCACAGACTCCATTATGTCATGTCCCTCTTTTTCAATCTTCCAGGAATGCCCTCCAAAAAAAGATAATCTCAATAATTTGTCTAGCAAAGCTTTATGTCAAGCAGAGTTTTATGTCCATGAGCATCCTAAGGTTTACTGGATACTTCTTTCTCAATACCAGAAAAAGTCTGCTTCCTCTAGCTATGTTAGGTAGTTCCATTATCTACAAAAGCCCTTCACTGATGGCACCAGATGGCAGTGTTCTAAACTGCCTCTAGCCTCCCAGGGCCCTGCACCTGTTTCCCCATTTAGGAAATTTAGTACCTCATACGTGTCTAAACTGCTCTATCGAGTACATGGTAATTTCCTTGAAGGCAGGGAAGTCAGAGTGCCTGGTTTGAAATTTTGACCTTATTGTTTATTAGTCATGTGATCTTGGGCAAATTATTTGACCTCTCAGTGCTCACCACCACATCTGAAAAATAGGGATAACTACTTTACCCATTTAAACATTAAGATTAAATGAGTTAATACATACAAATATCTTAGTATATCACCTGGTTCTTAGTAATATAACTCAGTATTAATTAGCTATTATTGCTATGATGATCATATTCATGCAGCTTTTCCTGTGAGGAGGCTAGACTTAATGCAAGATGCTAGCATCCCTGCTTCTCATTTGCTGCTTAATTCCTCGTATCTAACCTCAAATCATGGAACCGCTTTCCACAGGAAACATACCAACTCCCAGCCTCAACCACCTTTCTGGCTCAGGTGAAAAATACATAATTCAGGTAATGTATGCTTAATAATGAAAATGGCTTAAGAGGTGATAACCTTGATTAGTCTGTTCTTTCTTTTTTTTATGTGGGGGTGTGTGCCAGGGATTGAACCCAGGGGTGCTTAATTACTGAGTCACATTCCCAGCCCTTTTCATTAATTATTTTTGAGACTGGGTCTTGATAAGTTGCCTAAGGCCTAAATTGCTGAGGCTGACTTTAAACTTGCAATCCTCCTATCTCAGCCTCCCAAGCTGCTGGGATTATAGGCACTTACACATCTGACTAATCTGCTCTTTTGAAACAAGATGAAATTTGATTTTGAGAATTTTTTTTTTTCAGGTCTGAGGACCGAACTCGGGCTTTGCAAGTGCGAGGCAAGCACTCTGACACTGAGCTAAATCCCAAACCCCTAATTTTGAGAATTTTAACACTATCACTACTAACTGATATAAGTGGAGGACTCTGAGGTATTTTAAGGAGATTTATTTTTATTTTTTTGGTTTGTTACTGGGAATTAAACCCAAAGGTGCTTTACCACTGAGCTACATCCCCACCCTTTTTAATTTTTTTTTTTTTTAAGAGACAGAGTGAGGGGCTGAAGCAGTGGCTCAGTGGTTATGGTGCTTGCCTGGCATGCGTGAGGACATAGGTTTGAACCCCAGCATCACACACACAACGAAGTGTTGGAGCAACAAAAACCACATGAAAAACTGAAAGTTGATTCTCTCCCTCACTTTCTCACTGTCCCAATCTCTCTCTTAAAAAATAAAAAATGAGAGAGAGAAAGAGTCAATTTTATTTTTTTCAACTGGGTTTTTGCTTTTCCTACACGTAGTTGTGTATGTGGTGCTGGGGATTGAACCCTGAGTCCTTGCGTATGCCGGGCAAGCATTCTACCACTGAGCCACCCCCATTTTTTATTTTGAGACAGGATCTCATTATATTGCTGAGACTGGTCTTGGACTTGCAATCATCCTGCCTCAGCCTCCCAAGTTACTGGGATTATAGGTATGTGTCACCACACATGGCTTAAGGAGATTCTTTTAAGTTATACTTTAAAAAGGTACAGTTCTTCAGCCAATTATTCTGAGAAAAAGTGATAAAGAGGGCTGGAGCGGTGGCTTGGTGGTTACAGCACTTGCCTGGCATGTGCAAGTACACGGGTTCAAACCCCAGCACCCATGTACACAATTAAGTGTCAGAGCAACGAGAGCCATGTGAAAAACTCAATAAAAATTGATGCTCTCTGTCTCTCCCTCTCTCTCTCACTGTTCTTAAAAAAAAAAAAAGTGATAAAGATAAAGCCCATTTTCTGGAGTAAAGTGGTGGGGAGGAAATGGAACTCCTTTCCCTTTTTAATTGCTCCTTTTTTTTTTTACCAAAACAAACAAAAAACAACAACAACAACAACAACAAAAAAAAAAACAGTTTTACTATCTGACCCCTTTTCTGAATAATTTATTCTCAAATGCTCAGCACAATGCCAGTTATCATGTAGGCAGCTGGCAACATAGAAAGAATCTAAGTGACTAAAATATGATCATTTTTTTTTTTTTTTTTACTAATTTTGTCAAGTTTGTATCTTCCATGAAATTCTAAACTCCTTGTGGGAACCGGTCCCACGTTTCCCCCTCTTATATCCCTCACGGACCTACAGTGACAAAGAGCCAGGCAAAACCAGACTGTAATGTCTATGACAGTCATCTGCTTTGGCAGTCTAATCTATGAATGCAGAACAAGCGCTGTTACCGGCAATCACAATCCTCAAGTGTTCAGAGCTTACCCAGCATCTTATAGCAGTTATATGTTAGATCACTATGGATTTAATTCTTTTCAGAAATGCCATCCCTAGTGCTATTTACAATATCGTGGTCATGGGGAGAAACTTAATGCCATCTAGAGATGACTGAAATGGCTCTGTCTCCCCAGAGGAATGGCTATCTCACTGCAGCAGAGTTCTCTGAACAAGCCTCCACTGATATCATGATAATGCAATCATTATTTTGGTGCATTAATGCTTGCCACCCCAGTAAACCACCATAAGCCAGCTAGTCAGCTGCCATCTGTGGGTGCCAGGGTCAAGGAACAGGGCAAACTACAGTGGAAGCCACTCATGGTTGGGTGGCAGACTGACAATGAGCACAAAGATGCCCTTCTTGAACACCCTGGCTGATATTACGAGACCAACCTGGTTGGGGAAAATAATCTCAAAGAATACTACGCAAGCTCTGCCACTCAACAGAAGCAAATAGATAAGACATATCCAGCTACTCACTGGCATAAAAACATGTGATATGGAGTCATTCCAAAAGTCATTCCTTCACATGTGACCCATTCCACTCTAAGTTTTTCCTACATTTGTCTTACCTGATCTGGCAACAGACCCCTGCAGTGCTGTGGTTGGAGTATCCTTTGGGACTAAATTCTGTGAAGGGGCTAGGGCAAGAAAAAGAAAAGTTACAGGCCTTTCACTTTTTTTTCTAAAATAAAACAAAGAGCATTAACTCAGTCAAGGACTTATTAACAGCTGTAACATCTTTCTTTTACTTAGAGGGAGTACTTGACGCTGACTTTGAAAGACAAGTAAAATTTGCTTAACAAATAAACTACTGTAGCACTAACAATGAGTACCACTTAAGGATATTTGTTTCTCCTTTTTATGTATATAAAGAGCAGAGAAGGAGATGACCATGAGAACATTAGCCCTCACATTTTTTGCTTCCTGAAGATCAGTTTCTGACTGTTACTTTTTTTTTTTTTTTGAGAGAGGTGCCCCCTAACCATCTGGCTTTTGTTTTTCTGAAACCTAGCTGTGTATATGGTGCTGGGGTTTAAACCTGGGTCCTCACATATGCCAGGCAAGTGCTCCAACTGCTGTGCCCCTGCTCCAGTCCCAATAGAGTTATTTTTATTTACTTTTTCATCTGTTTTTTATTTTTCCTCCACTTAGTTGTATATGTGGTGCTGGGGATCAAATCTAGGTCCTAGTGAGCCATCTCACCAGCCCTGACCACTGCTCTTTTTCTTTCTTTCCTTTTTTAAAGAGACAGGGACAGTGAGAAAGAGAAAAAGAGAATCAATTTTATTTAGTTTTTCATGTGGCTTTCATTGCTCCAACATTTCGTCTTGTGCATAATGCTGGGGTCTGAACCTGGGTTAACTACTGCTCTTAAAATCCCCCAAGCATGCCTCACTAGAAAACCCAAATCACTTTTAGATTACACCATTCACGTTCTCATTTTGAAAACCTGCCTTACCCCTCCTAAGACTATCCTCCAGAGCTAAAAACTATTGTATAATTTTGTACTTTTCCACAGCACCTAACAAGAATGATGGACATAAAGCAGATATGCAATTCAAACTTAATGAACAAATCAACCTGATACTATTCAACAAATAGTTACAAAGAATTTTCTAGGGGCAAGGTACTGTGCCAGGAACGTTTAGAGACCAAATTACAACCTTATACATCAGGAACCCAGTCTAGTATCAACGATAAATACCTGTGGCACACTGGAGTTGTGATGTCATATGAAAAAGATGCACAAAGTGCTATATGGGAGTCTAAAGTAAAGGAGTTCAATTCTAGGTTGTGAAATCTGAGGGCACACTAAAAGGAGAAATGTCAGAATTAGTCTTTAAAGGAAGAAAGAACTTAGGTCCTTCAGGAATGGAATAGAACACATGATGAACGAACACTTTTTGGATCATACAAGAATGTATGATCCTTGGATCAAGGAATAAATATGCCAGTCATTCAAGTGTATGTCTTCCCACCTTGATACTTCAATCTAAAATCTTCAGTAAACTCAGCAACATTAGGTTTTACCCTCTTGTGAAAACTGAATTTTGTAGATTTTCCTTCCAGCTTAATAAAGCAATCAATAATACCTTTGTGTTTAAGAATATATTATTGATGCTTATCTGATAAAGCTTAAAATTATACCTTAACTTCTACTTTTAACATCAGTATTGGCCACTCACATTTTCAAGGAAATGTACAAATGTCCCTTGAAAAAAGAATAGAAACAATCACTATAAGCAAAGCAGGTGGCCTTAACTAAAATCGAGAACTTTTTCCAACTGCAGGTTCATCTCCTCAAAGCTTACAAAATTCTCTAATATTATATTTTTATATGACCCAAATAAAAATATTTTCTAATTACTTTATCATTATCCTCTTAGCATCAGAGGGAAAGTTCTCTGGAAGGAAGTAGAAATAAAAATATTTAATAGCAGACACTGATCTATTTAATATTTAATTAAATATTATTTAATAAAAATTAATTACTATTTAATATTTAAGCCACATCAGGTTTCTTTTTAATACTTAGGGTCACCTTTATCAACAAAACTTGAATGAGGAACACAAGAGCTCCCATTTTGTGAAGTCTCTGTCTTCTACTGAAGCAGCAAACCCCTTGAAGAACTTTGTCCTTCCCTGTATCTCAGACTCTGAGGTAAAGAGGTAGAGAAGGGGAATTAACTTTTCTAGAGCTCCACATGGGGTAGCATCCTGGTCAATGGATGTTAAAACTTTTCATTGAATCTTTGGATGAATTTGGAGAGGTAGGAATTACAATTTCCATTTTACAGGTGAAGTACAAGGAACTTACCTGACTATAACTGGTAAGCAGTGGAAGTAAAATTTAAACTCTGATCATAACTTGAAGCTTGTATTCTTTCTGCCCCTTCTCCTGGGTACATACCACTCAGTGGTAGGCACTCAAAGCATTTTAACTGCATTAATAAGACAGGCACTATTAGCTGGCTCAGGATATTGCAGAAGTCCTCCCAACTCTTAGGAATGTAAGAATGATTTGCCTCAAAGAAGGAAGGGTAAGGGTGGAAGAACCAGGGCTAGGAAGAAGAGCTGTGAAGACACCCATGTTTTCACTATCAGCCCATCATAGCAGTGCATAGGGAGTATCCTGAACTAGACATTCATGAATGGAATGGACTGATTTACAGAAATTGTATCAACATGAAACAAAATAAGATTGTACTGGATTGAACCCAGGGGCATTTTACCACTGAGTTACATCTCCAGTCTGGTTTTTTTATTTTTAAATTTTGAGCTGGGGGGGTCTCACTTAGTTGCTGAGGCTGGCCTTGAACTTGTGTTCTTCCTGCCTCTGGGATTACAGGCATGTGCCACCACGCCTGACCCAACTGTTATGTTCTAAGACCAGTGCTAAGCAGCAAAGCATGTTACACACATCATCTTGCTGGAATCTTTCTTTTTCTTTTCTTCTCTCTCTCTCTTTTAAGAGAGAAAGAAAGGGAGAAAGTTAATTTCATATTTTCATCTGTTTTTTGTTTTTCTTCCACTTAGTTGTGTATGTGGTGCTGGGGCTCGAACCTGAGTCCTCATACATGACAGGCAAGCACAGCATAGCTGAGCTACCTCTCCAGCCCCCTCACTGGAATCTTACAATGACTATTATCCCCATAATACAAAGGAGGTCTGTAGAGGTCAAGTAACTTGCCCTGGTCCATCTGGCTGGTAAATGCTGGTACTGTGATATAAACTCAAACCTATCTGACAATTCATCATTTTGACCCTTCTACATCTGTTATCATAGTACCTGATTTTCTGGAAAGCTCTTCTCTGGGTAGCCCAGACAGAAAGGGAATGTTCTCTGAGGTGGAGTACAATCAGAATGGGGCTAGAGAACGTGCTCTGAGATAGTTGTGAGCATATCTTCCTCATGGTAAGGGGAACCTGCAGAAGCTGCTGGATGGTATCAGGCTGGTGGCTCACAGTACAGGTAGAACAAATACTAATCTTTGAGCTTCATTTTCTCATCCATAGGATGGAAGGTAAGACACAACATGGTATGAAAATGATGTATAACGTGTGTAAAAATGTTCCCTTGTAAACAGAGAAAAATACATATAAATGAAACGTGTTATCATTATTTCAAGAGCTGAGAACCATGCCAAAGAGCATAAACATAACATAGGATTTGAAAGCATATTTTCCAATAAATAAAATTACCATTATTGCCATTTAGCTCATTTTTCTTCCTCCAAGTAGAAAAGGAGACATGCTTTTCCTCTTATGGGACAGGTCATCAAAAAACTCTGACATTAGAAGATGATGCCAAGGCCAAGTACATACCTATACTGGGTAGAAGCTCTGGATGGGATCCCGCCTTTTCCTCCACTAGGCCACCTGCAAGTGGTTCTGATGCTATGCCACCATGATTGCTTTTTGTGGTCAGCGTTGTGGAGATGAGGTCGGAGGACACCAGAGTAGGTACTATTGAGCGTATACTGGTGGGGAGAGCACCGCCAGGTAAGCTGGGTCCTGCTGAGGCAGAGCCTGGGCCCACTGGGCTAGAGGTCATTTTTAGCAGAGTAGGTGCTGGGGGTGTTGGAGTTTTACTGTCCAGCTCTGTGGATAACTGCTCTGTTCCCAAGAGCCCAGGAGCCATCGTCTCTAGCCCTTGGCTTTCAGTCTCTCCATCCGCACCACACTGCTCTTCCCCTTTTTCAAGAGAGCCTGTAACTTTCTTACATGCCTTGGTCAGCAAAATCTGGCCAATTTTGTCCACTTTTCCTTTGCCTTTACTAGATGAGACTGGGCTTCGTCGGTTGACAGAGGAGCCTGGACTATTGGTCAAAAGGGGAGAAACCATTGTGGTTGACTGTGAAGAGGGCAGAGTGCTCTGATCTGCTGAGGTGTTCACCTGAGGACTAGCCTCATCTGGAGTCAACTCTTTTGCTTGCTGGACAGGAGGATGAGGAGGGACAACTGGAGAAGATGTACAAGGAGGAGAAGGAAGCTGAACAGGAGTGGCTCGTGAGTTGAGGACTAAGGGTCGACTTGTCTGTATGTTGGAAGCAGGACTACTGGCAGGGGCATTCGGTGGTACAGGAGCTGAAGAAAATTTTATGTTCTGAGGTATGTGTAAAGGACCAACAACTGCAACAGAGGGAGGCATCAGGCCAGCATTGGTTGTTAGTGGGGCTGCAGGAATTGTGCTTGGCTGTGATCCTTTCATAACCTGAATTATTGAGGATGAATTGATAAAAACAGGTGTAATGAACTGAGGCCGGGCATTAGACTGAGCAGCTGACTGTCCCTCAGAAACCATAACCTTGCTACCCACATTGGGCATTGTGACAACTGTCGACATCAATGCAGACTGCAAGTGTGTTGGTAGGGCTGCTGATGTGTTAGCCGAAGTGGTTATGGGATTGGAAGTGACAAATACAGTTATTTGATTTGGGGGCAAGGGAGTGGAAATGGAAGAAGAGCTGACAGGTCTTGACATTACTGGAGGGATGCTTGGTGCAACATTAGAACTGACCTCACTCAATTCCGTATGCACAAGGGTTGAACCCGGCTCATTACTGTGAGGTAAGTTTAGGGAATTAGAGGGCTCTTTAGAAGACGGATCCTGCAGTGTGGGAATGACAGGTGCTTTTTTGAGGTCCTCCCCTGAAACTACTGGAGGTGTTACTTCCAGATCTGTAAGCCCAGGGGGTTTAATGGTCACATTAGGAGCTCCAGAGTTGTCAAGAAGTTGACTTAATGATGTCGGTGCATCCCTCATGGCAGGAGACACCAAAGTCTTGTTCTCTTCAACACTGGAAAGTCTGTTAGGCTCCGAAGGCTGCCCATCCTTTCTGGACTGGTCTTCAGGGACCATTTTCCCTTCTTGGGCAAGAACTGGTTTGAGTTCAATGTTTCCCTGCTCCTTCCTACCCTGGGCATTCTGGCAGTCGCTGTCCTGAGGCACAGGCAAGCTCTCTTTGTTGTCCTCCACAACGGTGCCCACTGCAGCCACAGGCATGGTTGGGTTCTGAGGATTCAGCCCACTGCTGTTAGGAAAGCTCCCGGGGATGGGGGCACTGGCCAGAGGAGTGGGACTGACCAGCACACTTCTTGGTAACTCCACATTCTGCAACAGGGCTGCATTTGTTTGAGATGCCAAAGTAAGTTTAGGGGCTTTTGAATTTTGTCTCCCAGGACTTGGGGTAGTTTTCCTACTGGACCCAGGGCTAGACCTGCGACTGTTGCTTGGACTTGCTCGTTTTGTTGCTCCAGAATTAGACTGCTTTCCAGAATTCATCACCACAGAATCTAATTTGTGAGTTTGTGGGGCTGCAAAATTGGAAGGATTGTTCATGGTAAGATTTGAAGGTGCTTGCCCAATGGCCTTCAGAGTTGTTGGATTTAGGCCCTGTTGATCAAAGCCCCTATTTAAATTTGGCCTCGGAGGTAAAGGAATATTAATCTGTGGAGGGAAGAGTCCTGCTATGGAGGCATTGAGTCTTTCTGGTGACAGGCTGATTTCTGAAGGTTCTGTGCTGGGAGGGCGGTTGTTGGGTGTCTGAGGATAATAGGGTCTGGGGCTGGCTCTGTTTGGTGTTTTAGGTCTAGATGTCTGGGTTGGAGCAGCCACATTTGGAAAGTGGTGGCCATGGGAGCTAGGAAGGGAATTTACAGGGGGTTGCTGGGGAGTTGCACCTTGAGTTGCCGAAAGAGGTGATGGTCCAGGTTTGGGTCCTGTCATCATTAACTGGTTCTGGGAAACTACTAAATGTGAAGGCATGTTACTTGGGCCTCCTGAGACAGATGGTACTTCACTGCCACTTGCTTCAGGAAGTGAGGACATCTCTCCCAGGGGTGAGTTAGAAGGATTCTGTGGGTTCTCCTGGTATACCATTTTCCTTGAATTACTTCCCAAAGGAGTATTTACAGGCAATGGCATTCTTTGTTTATCAGGTGATGGTGGCACAGAGGCAGGTCCTTGCAAACTGACCATGACAGGTACATTGCCACTCTGTTGAATGGGCATTCTCTGGGCATCTGGGTTCAGAGGTCCCCTTGGTGGATGGACATTTTGGGAGACTGGAAGCCTAACGGATTTGGGATCTTGCTGCATCATGAGCATCATCATCATTTGTTGCTGTTGCTGTTGTTGTTGCTGCTGCTGCTGCTGCTGCTGCTGCTGCTGCTGCTGCTGCTGCTGCGACTGTGGCTGACTAGGAGGTGGAGGCTGCTGTTGCTGCTGTTGAGGCATTTGTGGCTGTGGCTGCTGTTGTGGTGGCTGTGGTGGGGGTGCCACATGCTGCATGATTTGAGGAGGCATCTGCTGCAGTGGCCTCTGTTCAACTGGTTGAGTAGGATAACCTAAAACAAGCCCCCAAAATCAGGGAAGTTAGACTTTCAGCAAGAAAACTTTACACCTCTTGAGTACAGCCAAGGAATACTCATCTAGGTGGTGGGTAGACCTCTCAAACAGCTCAGGCATCCCTCCTCCTGGGGCAGGGAGATGCCCCTCATTATCTGACATGAGCAAAAGAGCACACTGCTTAAGGAAGCAAAAAGCAAAGCATTAAGAACCTGGAGCTCCTCGGCGTGCAGGATCTGAATGAGACATTACTGTAGTAAGACTCAGAGTCTGCAGATGGCTGAGTCTACATTAGCCAAACATGAAAGGAAAGAAACTACATTGACAGCAAGTGGCTGGCCACCAGCTTTTGGTTCTCATGTAGACATAATCAGTATGTTGCTGTAGATGTGAATGATGTAATGCATTTAGGATTTCCTTTTTCTGTTAGCAGAGAATTACTTTTTAAAATCTCTGGTTTTGTTGAAAGCACCAGCACTGAAGACAGACTTTTAATTCTTTCAACAGAAGTAAAACATAAAATTCTAGGATTCAGTTCCTTAACAAAGCAGATTTAAAATTATTCTAATCCATTGGCTCCATACACTATGCTGCATCCTTCAGGCTCAATCCTTTGGGGAAAACTGGTTGAATTAAACTGCCCCTTGTTGCACATCAGTATCAGCAAGAGCAATAGGGGCTGATTTACACTGAAAATAAAATGAGGGCACTGAAATTTTTTGCATATTAATTTCCATTTACTTTTTTTTTTTTTTTTAAGGAAGAGGGACAATGAGAGAGAGAGAGAGAGAGAGAGAGATTTGTTGCTCCAACACTTGTTGTATATGTGGTACTGGGGTTTGAACCTGCATCCCTGCACATGCCAAGCAAGCACCATAACCACTGAGCCACTGCTCCAGCCCCTCCATTTACTTTCTTATGTGTAACTCTCCTCTACCTGGAAAAATGTTTTCTATGAATCCACAACTGGAGAAGAAACAAGCCAGAAGCAGAGCTCTCAGAAATAAAAAATAATTTTGGAATAAGAGTTCTGAGGGACAATGCCTTCCAGATTTGCAGAAGACAACATCTCAAATTATTATGTCTTTTGTTAAAATTTTACCAGGCATTTTAGAATAAAATCCTTACAAAATCAGCAAAAAGGACAGAAAATCAAATCAAACCAAGAATAAGGTGGTTCAGTGGGGAAAAGTAGGCATATGGCTGGGATACAATTCCGCAAACTGGATTATTCCACTGTTGCATGAAAAATATATTTGGAAGATTTAAGAGAGTACAGGAATGTTAATGGTTGGCTCTGGCAGCTGGAAGATATGTTGGTTCAAAATTTTCATAAAACAGATTTTGTGCTCAATAGCTAATTAATATCTTCTGATCAAAGACTTCCATAGTACCAACAGGTGCACTGTGCAGAATCCAGTTTTGAAGATTTTCTTGAAAATGCTTTTGGCTTTAGGCCCAAGTAACTTCTTGACCTTATAAAGCCAATAGCATATAAAATTTCTACAGGTCGAACACAGTGGGATTTTATTTTTTATATCTAGTCTGGAGATCCTACGTTAAGAAAAAAAAGTTTTTTTTGAGAGAGGGAAAGAGGGAGAGAGAGAATCAACTTTATTTAGTTTTTCATCTGGCCTTTGTTTCTTGGATATTTAGTTGTATATGTGGTGCTAGGGTTTGAACCCAGGTCTTTGTGTATGCCAGACAAGCGCTCCAACCGCTGAGCCATTACTGCTCCAGCCCCAATATTAAGAAAATTGTAATTTCTTCAGAAGTCCAGTCATGTCAGGGCTACTACATGGATGCCTTTCATCTTTAACATCAGCTTGCCAGACAGCCCAGCAAATACCAAAGAAGGCAGCACAGAGTGGCCTCTTGAAAGTAACAGCCAAAGGCATGGCTACTATAAAGGGTCCAGAAACTGGAGGCAACAGTCCAAAGTGCACTACTGCTACTATGATGGATTGGGGTTGATGTGATAGAATGGTGGAAAGGGAAAGCCATGACACACACAGTGCCCATATACAGTCAAAAAGCAAATTTATTAGATGTAAGCTCATCTGCTCTAAGGGTTAGGCAGGTGATAAAAAAGAAAAGTAGGTTGCTATTAAGATAGTAGGAGTCCTCAGGTACTGCCAAACTGTAGAGCAGACGCCCTTTTAAATGGCATTTAAATTTAGGCTTCTGTTTAAGACATAGCATGGTGATTCAAATCCATTAAAAGCCTAATTCAACCTGCAGGTCCCCTCTGCAGAAAGGAGACAACAATGTGTGTGAAGACCCTTGGAATTCATACAAGAATTCAGATGTGTCTGGGGAAAGAGGGTAACTTCAGGCTCACAATGCCTTGGACATACTTGCCAAAGACTGGCAAACTCCTAACCTTAACTGTGCTGCAACTCATTGTTGAGAACTGTGGTATGTCCAGCCAATTTGTAATAAATAACAAAGTATTGACAACATAATAAATTTACTTTCCTAATATACACTTTTAAGATATATAAACTTAATGGTAGATTAAAGTTATCTCTAAAATAACACCATATTCATTCAAGTGTTTGTCTGTTGTTTATTTATTGTGCTTGGGATAGATCCTAGGGCCTCATGCATGCTAGGCAAGCACTCTACCACTCTACCACTAAGCTAACATCACTATTTATTAAGATAAATATAAAGTGAGAGGGAAAGAGAAAGAGAGAATCAATCTTATTTAGTTTTTCATGTGGCCTTCGCTGCTCATACACTTCGTTGTGTACGTGGTACTGGGATTTGAACCAATGTCCCTGTGCATGCAAGGCAAGCGTCAAAACCACCACTCCAGCCCCCATCACTTTCATTTATATGTCAAAAATGAGGTGGAACTACTAGTGAGGAAGAAACAAAACAGCTCTACATAATACACAGGAGAGCATAGCTTGGGTATGAAGGGCTTATACATCTTCAATTGTTTCAAAGTGGAATAAAGCTTCAAGTCATTGTTCAGACCAGGAGTAACCAGGTATAGAGATACTGTGGCAGTTGGCCTTGGCTCTATAATACCTGGGTTGGAATAAATGAAGGAATTTTAGAAGCTTTTCCCTTTTCAGCATAATTTATCAACATTTAAAGGATAATATTTTATAATCTGAGGAAGGGGTTTCAATATCAGCATTAGTTTATAAATTATTAAACTGGTAGTAGGCACATGGGTAGGACTTTTCTTATTCTTTACATATTTTTTTATGTTTAAAAGATTTAAAATAAAACTTATATAAAAAAAAGATCACTTTTAAACTCTGAAAGTTCTCTGCTTTGAGAAAGTCCCAGGAAGAAAGGCTGCAGGACAGACAGGGAAGAAAGATTAGGTAAAAACATCTCTCCCTGGGGTACTTAACCACTAAGCCAAATCCCCAACCCTTTTTATATTTTTCAATTTGAGACAGGGTCTCACTAACTTTCGAGATGGCTTTGAACTAGCATCTTCCTGCCTCAGCTTCCTGAGTTGCTGAGACTACAGGTATGTGCCACCATGCCTGGCTATTTTTTGTTTTGAGACAGGGTTTTGTTAAATTGTTTAGGGTCTCACTAAATTGGTGAGACTGGCTTTGAATTCGGCATCCTCTTGCCTCAGCCTCCCAAGCTGCTAGGATTAGAGGTGTGCGCCACTACCCTGGGCTCCATGTTATCTTAATTGATTCTGATGCCAACTAGATGCCTGACACTGACAAAAATAAAGAGGCATTTCAATTTCAGTTTAAATTTTATAAGGACTTTAAGTAATGACAACATTTGTGTAGAATGTGTATGTGTGCACTTTCAAAAGTTGTATTTGAAATACTTACTTAACAACAAGGCAAAGTTCCAAATATTAGACATATCAAAACACTAAAGCAGACTAGTTAGTAGACAAAACATTGTTTCCTTGAAGAGAAGGAAGCATTGTAATACTGAATACATGATGACAAGTATACAATCTTTAGCTAACATTTTATTACCTGGTGGCCGGTTTGAAAATTCTGGCAATTTAGGGCCTGTGTTGTCTAAGTTAATCCCTTGTTCTCCGGGCAATGGCTGCTGATCGGCCTCCTCCAGACCAGCTGGACGAGCATCTGGGGTGCTAAAAAAATAAGCAACATACGTGAGAGTAAGCTGTCTAGGAAATACAAGAAACTAGCACAACTCCTCCCCTATTTCTGAAGAACTACAATCTGTTTACATTATCATTTTTACTGTTATTTACATCTCTGTGGTCTGGATAAAATAGTTAATACCGGCATAAAAACAACTTGGCGATTTCATTCAATGTTAAAATCCACTTAATCTAAAAGCACTGTATTTACACAAAATGCTTTCCACAAATTCCTGATACAATGTTTTCCAAGCAATCACCTATTCCTCACGTATTTTAAGGCCTGCACTTGGTTTGGGACTATCATAGGCACTGTTCCTATGAGACCACAGTATCTTCTGTGAAGCTGAAGAATCAGACTCCAGTAACTCACAACACCTTGCAACAGGTTGTAAGTCAGCTGACAGAAAATGTTATTTGGAGAACAAAGAAAGTTAATTTTGTTATTGAAGGACAGTGAGAGAGAGAGGAGAAAGAAACAATTTTTATTTAGTTTTTCATGTAGCTTTCACTGCTCCAACACTTCGCTGTGCTTGTGGTGCTGGGTCTTGAACCCATGTACTCGAGCATGCCAGGCAAGCACTGTAGCCACTGAGCCACCGTTCTAGTCCTGGATGCCTTCATTTTTACCTGTACCTTAGAAATTTTAGTGGAGGTGGAAAAAAAGAAACTTACCTACTAACACCCACACTTCCAAGGAACCAGAGTGCTCACACCCTCATTTCATTTGTAATCTTACTCTTAGCTGTACCTTTATTTCCTACTTTAGGTTTCTCTATGCCTTGACTGCCATCACCGATTTTAAAAAGTATTTTGTCTCATACTCTGTATAGTTTCATAAGCCACCATAAATCAATTTAAAAAGTACCAGTATGTGCAAACTTAGAACCTGAAGTAGGTGTTTAGCACATCCAGATTCATGAATCAATTTGTTCCTTATATTACTTTCCTCTCACTTCAAATTATAGGCAAGGACTCTGTGATACCCTTTCAAAAGAATTCTATAGCTAAAATAACAAACTCAGATATCTTCTTCAGTCCCTTCATGTTACAGATGAAAAAATAAAGACCCAGAAAGGTAAGAGACAGGATCAAGATTCTATTGTAAGCTAGTGGAAGAGCTGGCAGCAGGTGATCTTCCTATTAAACATATTGTCTTGGGGCTGGAGTGGTGGCTCAGTGGTTAAGGTGCTTGCCTGGTATGTGTGAGGATGCAGGTTCAAACTCCAGCACCACATACACAACAAAGCATTAGAGCAATGAAAGCCACATGAAAACTAAATAAAATTACTTCTCTCTCAAAAAAAAAAAAAAAAAAACCATCTCTCCCTTTTCTAGGATCCCCGGTGCTGTATAAGGTTCCTTTCATAAAATATAGAACAAACACGTAAGCAATCTTCTTCAGGGCTGGTGAAGACAGTAAAAATGCCCACTAACCAGCCTCGTGGGAGAACTAAAACAATTATCCCCATAAAAAATGTTATTCCAAAAAATTTGATAGCAGAATTTAACTGAGGAGACTGGCAGTCATTAAGAATACGAACAATAATAAATGCTGGAAAAGATGTGGAGAAAAAGAAACAGTTTTACACTGTTGGTGGGATTGTAAATTAGTAGGACCACTATGGAAATCAGTATCTGAAAAGTCTAAGAATGGAATCACCATATGACCTAACTATACTACTCCTCAGTAATTATCCTACAGAATTAAAGTCAGCATACTATCGTGGCACATGGAAAGCCATGTTTATAGCAGCGAAACTCATAATAGCCAAACTGTGGAATCAGTGTAGGAGTCCATCAATGGATGAATGGATAAAGAAAATGTGGTATATATATACACAATGAGGTTTTTTGTTTTTGCTTTTTTTTTTTAAGAGAGAGAGAGAGAGAGAGAGAGAGAGAATGATTTTTTTATATTAGTTTTTCATGTGGCTTTCATTGCTCTGACACTTCGCTGTGTACGTGATGCTGGGTTTGAACCTGCGTCCCTGCACATGGAGGGCAAGTGACATAACTGCTGAACCAGCACTCCTTCCCCCACAATGAGTTTTATTCAGTCAAAAACAATAAAATTATATCATCTGCAGGAAAATGGATGGAACTTGGGAACATTATGTTGAACAAAATAAGTCAAACTCAGAAAGTCAAGGCTTGTATGTTTTCTCTCATCTGTGGAAGCTACCAAAGCAAAAGGAAAAGAAAGGTTGGAGAGGGGGCTGGAGCGGTGGTGGCTCAGTGGTTTCGGCGCTTGCCTAGCAAGCACGAGGACCCGGGTTCAAACCCCAGCACCACGTACACAACTGAGTGTTGGAGCAACTAAGGCCATGTGAAAAACTAAATGAACTTGTTTCTGTCTTTCTCTGTCTCTCTCACTGTCCCTCTCTCTTAAAAAAAAAAAAGAAAAAAGAAAGGTGGGAGGGATCTCATGAAAATCAAAGGGAGATCAGCAGAAAGGAACCAGGGGGCAGAGGGAGAGGTGGAGAAGGGGAAATACTGGGGAATAATACTGGCTAAATCATATTATTACATTGTATGTATATAAATATGTAACAATGAATCCCATTATCATGTACAACCATAATGCACTAATGAAAATATGGGGGAAAAAGAATTTAACTGAGGAACTATTAGAAAAATTAAATAATTAAAGGGTTTGAATTCAGGAAAACACATTGTTAATATGGAATAATTAGCTTTTGTTTTTCTTTATTTTGTATCAGGGATTGAACCCAGGGGCACTTAACTACTGAGCCACAGCCTTGCTCTTTTTGAGACAGGGTCTTGCTAAATTGCTGAGGCTGGCTTTGAGTTTGCAACCCTTCTGCCTCAGCCTCTCAAGCTGTTGGGATTACAGGCATGTGCCACTGTGTCAGACTACAATGATTGATTTTTTTTTTAAATGAGAGAGAGATATATAGAGTCAACTTTATTTATTTTTTTCATCTGGGTCTTGTTTTTCTGACACTTAGTTGTGTATGTGGTACTGGGGTTTGAACCTAGGTCTTTGCACATGCCAGGCAAGTGCTGTAACTGCTGAGTCATCGCTCCAGCCCCATGACTAGCTTTTAATGTATAAAATTCAAGAAATAGCAAGTATGATATAATTAGACTACAATCAAAGAATGTTGTGGGAAGGGTGGGATAAAGGTAGCTACTTTTAGTTTGAATATTTAAGTTCTATTCCCTGTTAATAAATGTGTCTGAATTCCAGTTTTATGATTAAAGACTGAAAATTTAGCATGATCAATATTTTTTTCTAAACAAATTTTTAATCAAAATCAGAAATATGACAAATTAATACTAGTTTAATGAAGTACAGGTTATTGATTGCTCTTCCTGCTGTGAGCTTGCAAAAGAGCTTATCTGGAGAACATTTATTGAAAGTGTAACAATTTTAAAAGCCTCTAGGAATGATAAAAAGCTTTCAAGGTACCTATTCAAGTCAAGGTACCTATGCAAAAGAACATTTTTATTTGTGAGACAGAAGGGAGTTTTCATTTCCCAGAACACAATTGGCCTCTGGCACCCCAACAGCCAGTGCTTTGTGGAGTTTCAGTATAGTAGCACTGGTTCCTTTTCAGGCTCTAAGTGCCATAATCCCCTTGAAACTGCAGAATTAATGGACATATTAGCTTACTGCAATATGTCAACAATGTTTGTATCCTTACACAAGGGAACTGTAATTAAAAAAAAATTGAGAAAATCAGAGAAACATGAGCACTGTTTGGATATGTAAGATTATTAAGGAAGTATTAGCTTTCTAGATGTACTAATAGTATTATTGTGGTCATATAAAATAACTGTCCTTCTGGGGGCATAGTGACACATGCCTATATTCCCAGCTACTTGGCGGGGGCTAAAGCAGGAAGATCACAAGTTCCAGGCCAGCCTAACTTATAATAACTAATAACTAATAAGACTCTGTCTCGAAATAAAAAGGGATGGGGGTGTAGCTCAATGTAGAGTGCTTGCTTGGTCTAATCCCCAGTAACACACACACACACACACACACACAAACTTTCCTTATCTTTTAGTTTTAGATGCTGAAGCATTTACTAAGTAAAATTTGCCTTAAAACAATCAAGAGGATAACGGAAGAAATTATAGATCAAGGAGGTTATAAGTTGATAACTGATGAAGCAGAAAAATCTCATTATACTATTCTAATTTTATATATTCTAAAAATTTTCCATCAGTGAAAGTGTCCACATAGAAACAAATGAATAAAAACTGAAGCAAAATGCTCATAACCTACTTTAGATCTTGCTGACTATTTTTCTTCTTCCGAGGAGGTTTCTTCTTCTTAGGTTTATTTGCGTTGGTATTATTTTGCTTATTGTTTACCCCAAAATGACCTGCCGAGATGTCACTCTGCAATAAGTTGACCAACAATGGGCTTGTTAGCGTTACATCCTTATTGACAGGAAAGCCTGGATTCTGACCACAGGATATCTGATTTCCATTGGGTGCTCCACTGAAAGGTGCACTGAAAGGCATCCCATGGCCTGAGAAGTGGTTTCCTGAAGCATTGTTTCCCTGCATGGCCTGCACGTGGGTGGGGACCATGTTGGTTTGTTGCATGCTAACATCAGGCATCATCTGAGACAAGTTGACATCGTTATTTGCTGTAGTTGCAGGTTCACCATGCTGCTGGGCCATGTGTGGGTTGGGCCCTGGTGGCCTCAGGACCTGTCCCTGAATCCCCATAACCTGAGATGGACTGTTGTTCACAGGCCCTTGCTGGGGCAGCATCTGTCCCGACATCTGTCCCGTAAACTGCACCATGTTTCCTTGCATGTTCGGAGTTGGTCCCCTCATTATCTGTGCTGGTCCCGGCATGACATTGGATTGGTTCGGGGTGTTAAACTGCTGCTTATTCCCCTGCATCTGATTGGTCATGATCTGTTCTATCATTGGGTTCTGCTGGAGCAAAACTTGTCCCTGAGGCCCCATCATCTGGTTATGTGATGCCATCATTTGTGGGCCCTGCTGGGATAGCATTTGCTTGGGTGGGGTCATCCTTTGGGGCGAAGGCCCAAGATTTTGGTTCTGAGGGTTCACCATCATCTGGCCCTGTGGCATAAGCTGTGCCCTTGAAAGGATCATAGGGTTCTGAGGGTTCAGAGTTCCTTGTTGCTGGACCATCTGGCCCTGGGAGGGCACGATCTGCTGGTGCATGCCTATCAGCTGAGCAGGTGGGCCCTGTTGGGGCTGGCCTTGCATGTTGCCCAGGTTCACCTGTGGAACCCCAGAACTACCAGCTTGCTGGTTGTTCATGTTGCCATGAATTCCCATGAGGCCGGGCTGCATCATATTTGGTGGCCCGTGGGGCACCTGTATCTGGTTTTGAGGAGGACCAGCTCCTTGACCACCTTAAAAGAGAGAGAAAGAGAGAGAGAGAGAGAAAAAAAAGGCACAGTTTAAGAAATATGGGAGAACTGTTTTGTTTTCCATGACCATGCAACAGAGGAGAAACAGTTTCTTTACTCCTGAGTGGTGACTTAAAGACAACATTTCTAAAATCAATAAACTGTTTTCTTTCAGATTAAATAAAGAAAAGGCAGAATTCCACTGTTTTCACATGACTTATAGCTACTAAAGTATGAAGGAAAAAAAAAAAAGCCAGGGAAACAAAGAATGTGCCGTGTATTCTTAGGAAAACCTCAACAATGCTTCTTGGAAAACTAACTATGATTCTCAAAGACTAGTATATGATACATGGGCTGCACTTTTAATTTTTTTTTACTTGTTTTTATTTTTTTTAGAGAAAGAGGGACAGTTCATCCTTGTGCATGCCAGGCAAGCGCTACAACTGCTGAGCTACCACTCCAGCCCTGTATGCTGTACTTCAAAGAAGAGAAAACCTGGGGCTGGAGTCGTGGCTCAGTGATTACGGCACTTGCCTGGTAGGCATGAGGATTCGAGTTCAAACCCCAGCACCATGTACACAACAAAGTGTCAGAGCAACAAAAACCAAATGAAATACTGAATAGGATTGATTCTCTCTTTCTCTTTCTCACTGTTCTTCTCTATTAAAAAAAAAAAAAAGAAAAGAAAAGAAAGGAAAAGAAAACCTAATACTTCCTAAGAACATGTCTCCTCTTCCCCAAAGTGGTAAAAATTCTTTAATCCTGAGTTAATGCTAAGCCTCTAGTAGGAATCAACTGACTAGATGCCTGGAAACTGCAGTCAGATGGATGCTAAAATTTTAGTGACCACGGGTTGGAGTGGCTGTTCAGTGGTTACAGTACTTGGTTGGCATGTGCAAGGACACAGGCTCGAACCCCAGCAACACATACACAACTAAATTTTAGAAAAACAAAAACCAGATGAAAAAACAAAATTCTCTCTTTTTCTCTCCTCCCTCTCTTTAAAAAAAAAATTTTTTTTTTGTTTCTTTTCAGTGACCATACCCTGTGACAGTCCCTAGTGGACCACATGGGACATGTTCTATTCCTCTTAATTACTGCTAACTTACACAAAAGGTGCTGTCTGGCCTACTGCAGCTAGGCAAGTACTCTACCACTTAGTTACATACCCACTCCCATTTTTCCTCTTCCAAATGAATAAGCATATTGTTTATTTTATCTCTTTTATTTTTCACTTTTAAGTGGGGGCTAGAAAGTGGCTATAATGAAGTTATGAAGCCAGTTCATGCTCCAGCCAGAGAGGAAGTGGATAAACTGTCCAGACTCTGTTGACAATATCCAGATTTTCCCTGAACCCCTGGGAAAATTTTCTAAGTGAGCCTCACGAACTCAAATTTGAACTCCATAACCATTTTATATGCTACATACACTGTGTTTATCAGTTTTTATTCATTTTTATATTTGAGTACCTAATAGGTGGAGGATACTTTTGGTGCTGAAGTAATATCAATAAACAAGATAGACCAGATACCAGCTCTTTGAAGTCTAGCTGACAAGAGAGACAATATAAACAGACAAGCAACGGAACAGAAAATGACAGCCAAGACAGAGCTTCTTTAGAAAGGCTAAATGAGGAAATCAAAACAATAGGTGCATGTGGAAGATACCATACAAAAATACAATAGCTGTGCTAGGGTGGAGAAATTATGTGTAATTATGTTTTAAAACTTCCTATAAGCCAGGTATGGTGGTGCAGGCCTGTAATCCCAGCAATTTGGGAGGTTCAGGCAGAAAGATTGCCAAGTTCAAGGGCAGCCTGGGCAACTTAGCAAGACCCTGTCTCAAAATAAAAAATAAAAAGGGTTGGGGATGTGGCCCCTGGTCTCAATCCTTAGTACTAATTAAAAAAAAAAAAAGTAAAAGTTAACTTCTTATAAAAACATTAAGTCACATAACTCATGTATGCAGTTTTGCACTAACAGATAAGAAAAGTCAAGTAATTTGTCCTCCCTTCAAGAGACAGTTTGAACTTTTTTTTCATTAAGTCAGGATTTTTCTCATTTCTTAGTGATTTACAATTTGGAACCACATAACTAAATTAACACTGGAGTGGAGATAGGAGTTCTGAAAATATTTGAGCCATGTCAGTCCAAATTGTTTGAGAAAGAGTAAGTAGATTAGTCATGTGGTCCCTAAGCAACCAGAAACACAGAAACATGAAGTTTGGGCTTATACAATACTGTTTTACAAATGCTACTTTTTAGCCATTCCACTGTATCTTATTTCCTCTCCAAAATTTCTTCTTACATATTAGTATACTTGTATACTTTTGGCATTAAATTGGTAGATTAAATCTGAAATATACCACACTGTGCATCAGACATTTAGCATAAACAAAGTTAACATGTATTATATACAGATTTTAAAAGTTGCGATTGTCCCAACATGCCATATGCCTACATGCCTTTGCATCTCTAGTTACCTATGTTAGAAATGCCTTTTGCCTTTTACTACCTGAGCAAGCCCTAACTCAGGGGTCAGTAAACTTCTCCTGAGTAGCCAAATCAGGCCCACTGTGGTGTGTTAAGCAGACTTGAGTAGCTGCAACAAAAACCATATCACCTCAAATATTTATTATTTGGCCCTTATTAGAAAAAAAAAATTGGCTAACTGCAGCTCTAACCCAAATTTCACCTCCTTTTCTTAGGTGTTTCCAGGTTCCTGAAACATTTTACCAATTTTTCATATATCAATTACTGATCTGAAAGATAATATACGCATTTGAGATTAAGGGGAGAGACCAGATTTTAATACCTGTATATCCCTGTTGCCTACCAAGGCATCTACCACACAGTGCTCAATGAATGCCAGTTGAATAAATCACAGAAAACAAACCTGCATGCTGGACATTTTGATTTGCTTGCAGCTGAGGGGCTCCAGAATTCCCAGGGGTGGTTGCTGTAGTGGAAGGCACCTGACCTTGCATAAAGTTCGGATTGGCCTGTCCTGCTGAGAAGCCAGGTGGGAGGCGTTTAGGCATTCCTTAATAGAAAACAATGAGTAAGGCAGTTACCTAGCAAATTTATACTCTTGCTTAGATATGGAATGAATAAGGAAGGATGAGCTGCATGAAGTCTCCACTGGCTTAGCTGTCTCTGTCACACTGGTAGAATCTTTAATAATAAGGTTGGGAAAGATGGTTAAAAAAATCAACACAACCTCTTACATGAGCATTGTCAAAATGGAAAAGAAATACTAAAAAATTTACACTTAGAACATGCCAAGGAAAAGATGGCAATCTGCTCCCTAAATGTGATCTGAGGCCACGCCACAGCAAGGTTTGAGGGTTCACTTCTCTGCATCACAATGGGCTCCAAAACTTTACATATTTTAACATGGGCACCAATGGAATATGCTAAATTCTCTCATATTCAAACAAATTGATATGAAATACTATAAAACAGAGAGCTGGGTCCTGATATTAAGGATAGATAGTTTTTTTTGTTCCTTTAAGAGAAAAGGATGACAATCTCCTTTGCAGAAAATTTCCCCCCAGTGTTGTGCCTGTCTCTTTGGAAGGGACTAGAGATTAGAAACAGTTCACAGGAGCTTCAAACTGAGGATATGTTAAACTTATCATTATGCTTTCATAAGGTTTGCTGTTATTCTGACAGCTATGGTACCAAAAACCATGCTCTAATGAAATCTTACTCAAGTATTATTACTTCCTTTACAAAGGCCTAATCTCAGAAAACAAATTTGTAACAAGGAGAATCTCAGACCCACTCATTGTTTACAACACAGGCCTTGATGTGGCCAGATCACCTAGGTGAGCACATCATCTGCTCTATGAAAGCATCAAAACCTAAAGCTTGCTTAAAAATTTCTTGTATTTCTCCATTTATTTTTTTGAGGGCCAAATTTTCAATGCCCTGAAAAAGTCTCTGTAAACAAATATGCACTTGTCCTTTTTTTTTTTTTTTAGCAGTGACAAGTCCCCACTTGCATGCTTCCATTGTGATTAAATCAGTAATCACATTTGCAGGAGGGACTGCCCAGCTACCACTGATCCAAGGCTAGATGCCCAGAACAGTGAAGTATGGAGTTGAAGCATTCTTGCATTTTCTAAAAACTTTTTGGGGTTCAAATATTAAAACCTGCATGTCAGCAAAATTAATTACAAGAGAGTGAAAAGATTGATGAGTAACTTAATTTCACCAGAAACCATGGGAACATGCCTTTGCTATGTTGCACTAAAGATGCAAGGGTTTTTTTCTGGGTAGGCAATGGGAGTCTTTTGGTGGGAGATATGCTTATCAGATGACAGCATTACTGACACTCTCTATACCTTACTGAAAAGCTCCAAGCACATTCATGTGCACTAGATCAATGATTAATAAGAATAAATAATAAACATGGAGATGGATAAGTTTTACTGTAATCGTTTTACCTCTCACACATTAAGCTCCATTGCTTTTTCTTCATACAAGAGGCACCTTACAAAATAAATAAATAAATCTCCTTTAGGTATAACTAATGGAATTCCCTCTCTGAGGAGCAGGCATTGGCATTATAAAACTATAAAAGTCAATGATTTCTGAACTTATTCCCCTTTAACATTTAAATCAAACTTAACAAACACCATGCTTACTATTTTAGTAACGAGGATTATCAAAATTGGTAACTAGAAGGGCATTTTCCCCAATAAGACCCTATATTTATCTTTTCATTTTTGCTCTATTGCATAATCTTAATTTTTCCAATAACCAAGAAATTTAAGTTGTTAATAAAATGCATGTTTCTTCTGGACATTTTAATTTACTAGTTCAAAATCAAGCAAAAAATTTGAAAAACAAAATGAACATCTCTATATTGAATTTTATCTCCATTTTATCCAGAGATCTAGCTTATATTTAATCAATAAAATGTTGCATAATGTAGTAAAATAATGTATCAAGTTAACTAAGTTACATTAAGTGTCACTACCATTTCACAAAAGCAAATAATCATATCCTTATTTCACTCCCTCCATTAACACTAAAAACTGAAGTTCTACTCAGATCTACCTCCAACAAATAAACCAACATAAACAGCTTCAGTGTTCCTCACCTCCTAGGCCTGGATGTAAACTCTGTGGCCCCTGGTTTGGTGGTTGCTGCTGCATCACCATGAAGTTAGGTGGCACATTTCCCTGTTGAACCATAGGATTCCGACCCGGAGAGCTGACGGGCTGCTGAAATCCCTGGGGAAGTGGGTTATTTTGAGGTGGCCTTGGTCCCATCTGCTGCTGAGTTTGGTTAACCGTTGGGGAGGATGCAGGGGATCCCTGCTGGAAGGAGGAAGGTGAGGAGGCAGGAGACTTGTTGGTGAGGTGGGGCTGCTGCAGGGGGGTTGGGACCCTGGAAGGCCCCCCCTGTAAGCTCTTCATCTGAGGAGCTGTGAACTGGCCTGGGTTGTTCATCTGAGGAAAGTTTGCATGGGCTTGTGAGGCTTGCTGGCTGCCAAAGGGATATGGAGGGGGAGGGTGGGAAGGTGTCTGTACCGTGGCTAAGGATGGTCTTGCCTGAAGTTGCTGTTGCATTGGGCCAGGCAAGGGTGACTTCTTCCACCCTTGGTTTGCAGTCATTGTGCCCAGAGAACCCTGGGCTGGAGGAGGCTGAAGGGCTCCAGAAGGCAGCTGATTCCAGCCTGGAGGAACAGGCACCTGAGTTGGGGCAGTAAACTGGGGTCGAATCCCCTGTGGCTGCTGTTGCTGATGCTGCTGAGGGGGTCTTGCCTGCAATTGTTGCTGTTGCTGCTGCTGCTGCTGTTGCTGCTGCTGCTGTTGCTGCTGCTGCTGCTGCTGCAACTGGGGAAAATTAGCTGGGTTCATTTGTCTGTTCACAGGGACTGGTTGCATTGGGTGATGAGGAGGAGCTAAAGATCCTGAGGGATGACTCTGCTGCTGCATATGGAGCCCAGAGAGGAGTGGATCCATTGCATCTGTTTAAAGACAGTCAATAAAGCAATAATCAACTTACTGTAACCTAGATTCTGGTACCATTTGTGTTACCATGTTTGTAAGCACCTTCTACATTCAAAGCAACATACCAAGGATGATAAAGAGGAATTCTACCTTAAAAAGA